>OY757541.1:44580937-44618437 GCA_963584105.1 Alviniconcha strummeri
AAACATTGAGACGGGTGAATTATCCGACGGGAAAACAGTTAGACGGGTGAATTATCAGACGTGAAAACATTGAGACGGGTGAATTATCCGACGGGAAAACAGTTAGACGGGTGAATTTACGACGGGAAAATATTGAGACGGGTGAATTATCCGACGGGAAAACATTGAGACGGGTGAATTATCCGACGGGAAAACATTGAGACGGGTGAATTATCAGACGGGAAAACTTTTGAGACGGGTGAATTATCAGACGGGAAAACTTTGAGATGGGTGAATTATCAGACGAGAAAACACTGAGGCGAGTGGATATTTTCTGTAATACTGATGTTATAACTTCTATTGTTAAGCTGACTGTTTATTTTTCTTTTCTTCATAGCCCTGTTTCTAAGTTTATACAACTTACTAATATATTGTACCTTTCTGATCTATTTGCTGTAAACAGACAAAATAAAAATAAAATATTAACTGATCGATTGAGATAGAAATATTAGCCAAAATGTGTAACAATGAAGACTAATAAACGTGAAGATGATCCCACGGAACAGACATGAAAACGAAAGCGAGAACTCTCTCTCTCTCTCTCTCTCTCTCTCTCTCTCTCTGTTTCTCACTATTTTTCACCATATCTCTATTTCTGTCTTTCTGTCTGTGTCTCTCTAGTGAGATGATGTTTGAAATAAATTATTTTATAACATGAAGTTTTACATTTGTGTAAGAAACTGCCAGCCAACAAACAAGAATTTTCTGAAAGAGATGACTGAAGCTGCACTGTGTTGCACTTATTACCGTCTTCTACGTTACGTGTGTAAGCTGGCGACTGAAGTTGTCACATGACATGCGATGATTGAAGTTGCACTGTGTTGCACTTATTACCGTCTTGTACGTTACGTGTGTAAACTGGCAACTGAAGTTGTCACGTTACATGCAACAGTACCATCCAGTGGTCAACAGACATAATTATGAAGTGTAGGAGCACAAAGGCCAATGATATAACATCACTGATCGTCCGAAGGACACACACACACACACACACACACACACACACACACACACACACACACACACACACACACACACACACACACGAGGTGAGAGACGATGCGATGCATAACACGTAATTATGGGTTTTCCCGAACAGGTAGATACCGTCTTGAAGGGAATGAAAATGAAGTGAACTGAAACGTATTGTGGCTTGGCAGTTAAAGCCACTAGACTAGGGATCGATAGGATAAAGGCTCGAATCCCTTTTTCTCTCAGGCAATAATGTTGAAATATACATGTGTGTGTGTGTGTGTGTTTCCTTGTGCGTGCGTGCGTGCGTGAGTGTGTGAATGTGCGTGTGTAATTTGTGTGTGTGTGTGTGTGTGTGTATTTGTGTGTGTGTGTGTGTGTGCGCGCGCGCGCGCGCGCGCCCGTGTGCTTGCACTCGCGCATGTGTAAAATGTGGGTGGGTGTACATGTGTGCATGGTTGTGCAGTGTTGAGGGTTTCGACAACGACTTGTACGGCATCAACGACTACGAGGCCAGTCAGATGGACCCTCAGCAATGTCTGTTGTTGGACTGCACCCACATGGCTCTGCAAGACGCGGGCTTCACCAGGAAACGAATCTCGGGATCCAGAACAGGAGTCTTCGTCGGTTCGTGAGATCTCACCCTCTCTCAGCCACTGTCTGCCTGCACACCTGTCTGTCACTCCCTCTCTCTGCCCCTGTCTGTCTGCCTGCACACCTGTCTGTCACTCCCTCTCTCTGCCCCTGTCTGTCTGCCTGCACACCTGTCTGTCACTCCCTCTTTCTGCCCCTGTCTGTCTGCCTGCACACCTGTCTGTCTCCCCGTCTCTCTGTCCCTATCTGTCTGTCTGTTTATCTGCTTGCCCACCTGCCAGTCTCTCCCTCTCTCTGTCTCTTCTGTCGGTCTGTCTGCCTGCCTACCTGCCTGTCTCTCTCTCTCTGTCCCGGTCTGTCTGTCAGCCCACCTTCCTGTCTTTCCCTCTCTCTGTCTCTGTCTGTCTGCTTGCCCACCTGCCTGTCTCTCCCTCTCTCTGTCCCTGTTTGTCTGTCTGCCTGCCTGCCTGTCTCTCCCTCTCTCTGTCCCTGTCTGTCTGTCTGCCTGCCTGCCTGTCTCTCCCTCTCTCTGTCCCTGTCTGTCTGTCTGCCTGCCTGCCCACCTGCCTGTCTCTCCCTCTCTCTGTCCCTGTCTGTCTGTCTGCCTGCCTGCCCACCTGCCTGTCTCTCCCTCTCTCTGTCCCTGTCTGTCTGTCTGCCTGCCTGCCCACCTGCCTGTCTCTCCCTCTCTCTGTCCCTGTCTGTCTGTCTGCCTGCCTGCCCACCTGCCTGTCTCTCCCTCTCTCTGTCCCTGTCTGTCTGTCTGCCTGCCTGCCCACCTGCCTGTCTCTCCCTCTCTCTGTCCCTGTCTGTCTGTCTGCCTGCCTGCCCACCTGCCTGTCTCTCCCTCTCTCTGTCCCTGTCTGTCTGTCTGCCTGCCTGCCCACCTGCCTGTCTCCCCCTCTCTGTCGCTGTCTGTTTGTCTGCCTGTGTGTGTGTGTTTCCATATAATGCCTTATGTAAATTGTTTTGGTAGGACTGTCCTCTACGCACGTATAGAACATTGTATTTAGGTTAATATGTATGATGTGAGCGCTCAGGGCGTTGATGAGCGCATGTTGAATGCACATTATTATTATTATAGCTCAGTTGTCGCAGCTGTTCAAACTTTCTCTTTCTGCTTGTAGTTTCGTTTAAAATATTTTCACGTAAAGGCGGCACTCATTTCAGGTTCCATGAACAACGACTACGGATTTAGGTTCAACGGGAAGACGTCCAAGATGAACAATTACACGGCCACAGGGATCAGCAACGCCGTCCTGGCCAGCCGCCTGTCTTACGTCTTCAATCTGACCGGTCCCTGTATGGTGCTGGACACCGCCTGTTCCGCTTCTCTCGTGGCCATCCACCAGGGCTGCCTGGCCATCCTCAGCGGTAAGTTGTTGGGCGTGGGGTTCTCTGTCTCTTATTGCTACACACCAGCGCAGTTTGGCCGTCTACAGCGGAGAGGTGTTGGCTGTGGAGATGTCACAAGAAATTGCTGTACACCTGGCCTACCTGGCCCTAGCGGTGAGTTGTTGGGTGTGGGACTGTCATCAACAACTGCTGTATTCCAGGGCTGTTTGGCCATCAACAGTGGTGGGAGATCTCATGATAGCTGTTGGCTGTGGGACTGTCATCAACAACTGCTGTATTCCAGGGCTGTTTGGCCATCAACAGTGGTGGGAGATCTCATGATAGCTGTTGGGTGTGGGACTGTCATCAGTAACTGCTGTATTCCAGGGCTGTTTGGCCATCAACAGTGGTGGGAGATCTCATGATAGCTGTTGGGTGTGGGACTGTCATCAACAACTGCTGTATTCCAGGGCTGTTTGGCCATCAACAGTGGTGGGAGATCTCATGATAGCTGTTGGGTGTGGGACTGTCATCAACAACTGCTGTATTCCAGGGCTGTTTGGCCATCAACAGTGGTGGGAGATCTCATGATAGCTGTTGGCTGTGGGACTGTCATCAGTAACTGCTGTATTCCAGGGCTGTTTGGCCATCAACAGTGGTGGGAGATCTCATGATAGCTGTTGGGTGTGGGACTGTCATCAACAACTGCTGTATTCCAGGGCTGTTTGGCCATCAACAGTGGTGGGAGATCTCATGATAGCTGTTGGGTGTGGGACTGTCAACAACAACTGCTGTATTCCAGGGCTGTTTGGCCATCAACAGTGGTGGGAGATCTCATGATAGCTGTTGGGTGTGGGACTGTCATCAACAACTGCTGTATTCCAGGGCTGTTTGGCCATCAACAGTGGTGGGAGATCTCATGATAGCTGTTGGGTGTGGGACTGTCATCAACAACTGCTGTATTCCAGGGCTGTTTGGCCATCAACAGTGGTGGGAGATCTCATGATAGCTGTTGGCTGTGGGACTGTCATCAACAACTGCTGTATTCCAGGGCTGTTTGGCCATCAACAGTGGTGGGAGATCTCATGATAGCTGTTGGGTGTGGGACTGTCATCAGTAACTGCTGTATTCCAGGGCTGTTTGGCCATCAACAGTGGTGGGAGATCTCATGATAGCTGTTGGGTGTGGGACTGTCATCAACAACTGCTGTATTCCAGGGCTGTTTGGCCATCAACAGTGGTGGGAGATCTCATGACAGCTGTACTCTTGGTGCTTTCTGACCATCTGTGTTGGCGCTTTGGAAGATGTGCCGATAATGGGCGACTCTCTCATTGCCTACACGAAGTCCACTATACTGCTGTCAGCTATGCGACTCTATCTTTTTCACAAAGGGTTGCTAAAATATTGTCTAACAATCTGCCGATTAAATCTGTATTGTGTTTCACCAACTCTTACTTGATAATAATAATAGTAATATAACCAAGCGTCGAGCGCATCTTCATGATATGAGCCCTAAGCGGTTCACAATGACAACTACAGCGCTGTTCTCTGCTTCCGAGCAGCCCCACTGCGCTCTAATCGTATGCACCTCTGAATGAGTGACTAGCCTAAATTTACACTGCGCGTTTTTGAATAGCCACCGAAGTAGTGTACCTGCAGTATTGTTTGGTTGTTACATGGCTGGTGCCACGTGAAACTGCTGCCGTCTCGGCGCACGTTCTGTGCACACCATGCAATAGTACACTATCATAATAATAATAATAACAACAACCATGCACCAGTTTTCGGTATCACGTTATCCGAAGCCAAACACATACGGTGAATGTATATTTAGTTGGAGCCTGCTACCTGCACCTTTTACAGAATGATCGGGATCTTTTACATGCTACTGCTTTAACACGGGAATGGAATAGACACCGAAATAAGAGTCGATTCAAAAAGTTGACCCTGGAGAATAAAATTCTCCCGCCGCTCCTGCCTGGACTCGAACCTGCTACCTTTCGATCACGGGTCCGGCCCCCTACTACTGAGGTATCCCCGCTCAGATTATTGTTACTATTATTAGTGATTAATAACGGTATTATCATATTGAACGAATTGATTTCAGATTTAGCTCAGTTTTAGCCTTAGTGGTTTGTTCGTTACGACTGTAATGTCTGAATTTCCAGGTGACTGCGAGCAGGCCATCTGTGGCGGAGTGAGCTGCATGCTAACCCCCGACATGTTCATTCAGCTGAGCAAGGCCAGGATGGTGTCCCCCACGGGCCAGTGCCACACGTTCTCCGACAAGGCCGACGGCTACACTCGGGGCGAGGGCTGCGGTGTGGTCATCCTGAAGAGACTGAAGGACGTGAGTGTGAACTGCTCTCTCCGCCTCTGTCTGCGTGTCTTAACGTAACGATGTTGGAGTGGGATGAGGGTCGGTCGGGGTGGCGTATTCACCAACTGAAAGCTAAACGGATAACATTTCATTCCTATTATCATATATTAGTGCACTGTCTGTTTGCCTGTTGCTTGATTCCCCCCACCCCACCCCTCACTTTCGTGCACCTTAGTCTGATTGCAACAAGCGTTCTTTTTAATCTTTCGTGTGGTTTGATCTTGTTCGTCTGCCAGTCTCGGGAAAGGTCGGGGGTTAAAATACAGACATGCGCAATACGATGGTCTCAGGAAAGGTCGGGAGTTGAACTACAGACATGCGCAATACGATGGTCTCGGGAAAGGTCGGGAGTTGAACTACAGACATGCGCAATACGATGGTCTCAGGAAAGGTCGGGAGTTGAACTACAGACATGCACAATACGATGGTCTCGGGAAAGGTCGGGACTTAACTCGCAAAACTATATCTCCCGGTACTGCCCATTACAGACGTTCAATGCGATTGTAACCTTTTCAGTCATGATATGCGCAATGCGATGGTCTCGGGAAAGGTCAGGGGTTGAACAACAGACATGCACAATGCGATGGTCTCGGGAAAGGTCAGGGGTTGAACTACAGACATGCGCAATGCGATGGTCTCGGGAAAGGTCGGGACTGAACTCGTAAAGCTATATCTCCCGGTACTGCCCATTACAGACGTTCAATGCGATTGTAACTTTTTCAGCCATAATATCATTGATTGTAATTACCGTTTTCGCGACCATTACCGTACTTGCTTCCTTCACTGGTGTGCTGTTTTCTGTCGCAACAGCTTCGAACGAAATTGAGGCTGTTCCATGGATGTTCCGATGGAAAACAACACGTGCGTGAAGGAAACAAATAAAAAATTAATAGACACAAAACGATAATCGCAATCGATTATTTGACTGTCATATCGAAGCGTAGAACACTTTAGAATTGTGAGACTCATTTTGCGACTGAAAGTACACCAAATCTGCAGGACAAATGAGGGGGCTATGATCTCCATGTATGTCCATACTTGTGTCAAGAGGAGTTGTTGTGTATAAGAAGCCCGCCAGTTCTGACAGTGACAGTTTATGGGTGTAGTGCCTTGCTCAGCCTAGTAGGCGGCAGCTACACATAAACTGTACAAACAAACAAACAAACAAACAAACAAACAAACAAACAAACAAATTCAACAACAACAATATCAACAACAAAATCCACCTCCCAAAAAAAGAAATCAAAGAAAAGAAAAGAAAAACAATAACAAAAAGAAAACAAAACAAAAACAAACATCACCACCATCACCACCACAACAACAGCAACAAAAACTTGAAACGTTGACTACCGCTGCAACCAAACTTGGAGACAACATGTAATGTGAGTTTTCTTGCGCTCCAGGTGCTGCACACGTGACAGAGACGAACTATGGGCCTAGGAATCAGTTAGATGGACGCAGTCACCCATGACAGACGCGCAATTAGGTTTTTATTATTATTACATCGCAGGCGTTACGTGACAGGGTCGAACTGTTGGCCTAGGAACCAATCAGACGGACTTAGTCATCCCGTGAGAGACGTGAATTTTATTACACATCAAGTGTTACGTGACGGAGACGAACTAGGAACCAATCAGATGGTCGCAGTCACCCTGTGACAGACACGTGGTGTGGTTTTTAATAATAATAATAACAATAATAATAATGTACAGTTATCATGCGCTCATCAACGCCCTGAGCGCTCACATGATACATATTAACCTAAATATGATATTCAGTACACATGTAGAGCATAGTCCTACCAAAATAATTTACATAAGTATTATAAAAAATAAAATAAAAAACGCACTACACACACACACACACACACACACACACACACACACACACACACACACACACACACACACACACACACACACGCACGCAGTACTGATATTAGTTAGGATGGAAATGCTGTGAGAAGAGGAACGTTTTCGGTTTGGCTTTAAAAGATGACAGGGTTAAGCAGTGTCTAAGGTCTTGTGGGAGTGAATTCCAAATGTGGGGTCCAAAGCAAGAGAAGGTGCGAAAGCCATGAGTCTTGCGGGTGTCAGAAGAAGAGCGTAGTGTACAAGACGGAGTGTAGACATGCAGCAATTCAGAGAGGTAAGCAGGACCAGAACCACTTATAGCACTGAAACACATACAAGCGACTTTGTACTTGCACTCCAGGCGCAATGCGACGGGGACACAAGGTGTGAGCTGTTGTAGGCACAGGAACTAATCAGATGGAGTAGTAGTAATAATTGGATTTTAGTGTCCTGTCAACCACACAGGGTCACCTCAGGACAGTCAAACTCAGGTCATAAGCAAATACGCATTTCTAAACTCTTCTCACATAATTATATATCAACAGTCCGTCGAGTCAATCCACAAAACCAATCACTTCGCAAACACAAAACATACATATACAAACATCAGACACAAACTTTCGAAGAGTTAGTCCCTTCAATATTACCCCTGTTAAAAGAGCACATAAGGCTAGGACATGCTGGTTATATAACCAGTGCCATATGGCAGCAAGCTGCACATACCACCAACCATCATCTCCTAGCTGCTCAACAAAAGCCATACAAAGAAGCCTAACTCTTAACAAAATATATTTGAGAGTTTTCTGCAAAAAAGCCAGGAGAATGGACCATTAGCAGAAAAATAACAAAACAGAAAGAACAAGAGGACTAGGCAGAAAACACAAGAGAGGAGATAGGAAACGGGAATCAAATGACAGCCCTGAGATTCCAGACAGGAGTGTGACATCAGACATCCCCGGCCTCCCTTCGGGGATAATCAGATGGAAATGTGACATGATTGTTTTTATTGCACCTCAGGCATTACGTGACGGAGAAAAAGTGTGGGCCACAGTTCTCACAGGAACCAATCAGGACGGACACACAGTCACCCCCATGACAGCGCCGTCTGGTGGGCAACAGCAGGAGTTACTGCACTCCATGTACAACAAATTTCAGGTGGATATCAACGAGCTTGACTACATCGAAGCACATGGTAAGCGTATCAGTATGATGTATCGTCTGTAGCAGAACATCATTATGATTTCGCCTCTTCAGATGAAAGAATATTCGGCTAACGGCTTTCTTTCCAGTAGAAATTAGACTGTTCAGAGCAACAAGAAAATCGATTCTAATTTCTCTGCTACATTAAGCTATCTCAAGTTGTTTGTTTTGTTGCAGTTGATGATGTACATTTTCTTGTATTATTTGGTGGCCTTTCTTTACTCATATGTGTGTGTGTGTGTGTGTGTGTGTGTGTGTGTGTGTGTGTGTGTGTGTGTGTGTGTGTGTGTGTGTGTGTGTGTGCGTGCGTGCGTGCGTGCGTGCGTGCGCGTGCTTGCGTGTGTGTGTGTGTGTGTGTGTGTGTGTGTGTGTGTGCGTGTGTGCGTGCGTGTTTTTTGTTTTGTTTTGTTGTGTGTGTGTGTGTGTGTGTGTGTGTGTGTGTGTGTGTGTGTGTGTGTGTGCGTGTGCGTGTGTGTTCTACAGGCACAGGAACACCAGTTGGTGACCCGGTGGAGGTCAACGCACTCGGCTCGTTCTTGAAGGAGGAAGGTCAACCACGTGACCGCTACATCGGTTCCGTCAAGACCAACATCGGACACACCGAGTCTGCAGCTGGCGTTTTGGGACTGATCAAAGTTTTGTTAATGATGAAGCACAACACAATTGTTCCATCACTGCACTGTGATGTTGTCAATCCAAAAATTGATTTGTTAGATTTGAGGTTTATAATACCCCAAACATCCGCTCCTTGGGTTAATGCACAAAAGCGTGCAGGTTGTAACTCTTTCGGGTTTGGGGGGAGTAATGCTCATGTCATAGTTTGTTCTTTCTCGGCGCCTGGTCCCAAGCACCCACCGCAGCAGAAACAGCATTGTATTGTCTGCTTTTCTGGTAAAACAAGAAAGGCTTTGAAGGGCAGCCTGAAGGACTTGCACACAGACGAGGAAGCGCCTCTTCTGAACGTCCACGACGTGTCATACACCAGCACAGTGCGCCGTGACCACCACGTCTACAGAGCCGCCTTCGTTGTGGACGACATGCAGGACTTGCTGAAAGCCGTCGGGGAGCAACTCTCCCGTGATCAGTGGTCCCCGCCAGCACCCAGCCAGCCCAACGTCGTCTTCGTCTTCTGTGGCATGGGCACCGCCTGGGATGGGATGTGTCGACAACTGCTGGCTGAACACCAGGTCTTCAGGGACACCATGATGAAAGTGGAGAAGCATCTCTCGGCCTATGTTCCTTGGTCTCTGACGCAAAGGCTGCAGCAGGAAGATCCATCCAAAGACCCTGTACTTGCCCCCATCGCCATCTTCGCCTGTCAGATCGGTCTGTCTGCTGTGTGGCGCAGTCTGGGGATCCAACCTAGCTGCGTGGTGGGTCAGAGCATTGGCGAGGTGGCCGCCGCCTACACTGCTGGCTGTCTCTATCTGGCTGACGCCGTCAAGATCATCTATCACCGCAGTCAGCTGCTGGCACAGGTCACCGGAGGAGCCATGGTGGTCGTGCTGAACGTGGAGGTGGACAAGGTGAAAGCGGTGTTGAACGGAGCGGAGAGCAGGGCCAACGTTTCCCTGGAGTACAGCCCCAGAGCTTGCGCCGTCAGCGCCGATTCTGAAACAATGCAGAGCCTGAAGCCTCGGCTGCTTACTAATCTGAAGCCTGCTTACCCAGACATGAGGTTGCTGGACCTCGACGTTCCAGTCGCGTATCACAGTTCACATGTCAACATGGCTGCTGATCAGCTGACAGAGGTGATTCAGGGGATAACCCCAAAGGAGCCGTCTATCAACTTTGTCTCTACTGTCACGGGGAAAGCTGTAAAAAGTCCTCTAAATGTCGGTCACTGGGCGGACAACATGAAGAAACCCGTTCTCTTCCACCAGGCAGTGATCGACTCAGTGCCAAACAAAACGTCTTCCAGCACAGTCTTCTTGGAGATTGGCCCAAAGCCAGTTCTCAGCACTCATATGAAGGACTTGTTCCCTGATGGACAACACAAAACTGTGGCGTCTGCCACAAAGCCATCCGAGACCGAGACACTCTCGCAAGCTGTCTGTAAGCTGTACGAATACGGAGCAGAAATTGACTGGACAAGTCTTCAAACTCAGGAAAACAGATTGACAGATGTGCCGCGGTACTGGTTTGACAAAAAATATGTCAAAGAGAAGACGGAAGCAGAGCTTGCATCTTGCAGTGGCTACGACGTCTACAAGAAGGTCCACCCGTGTGTCTATCAAACAGAAGAGAACCCAGCAGCATTCAGACTGTTGCTGTCACCCCTCACCATTCCGTCAGTCTACCACCACGTCGTCATGGGCAAAATCGTTATCCCTGGAGCACTGTACGCTGAATGCGGGTTTGCAGTCGCCAACTACAGTCACACAACCACACCCATCTCTGTCTCGGTGGAGTTTGAACAGCTTCTCTCCCTCGAGAAGGATGAAGTCATCGACGTGAAAATACTGCCTCACGAAGAACCCGCTTCAGAAGATGTCAGAGACAAAACATTTGTCGTTAAGAAAAATGACAACAAGAAGCTGGCCACTATCTTGCTGACGGAGGAGTCGTCAAAACCACAAGAACACGTGAACGTGGCCTTCTTGCGTTCAAAATGCACAGAGAAGATGGACAAGAGCAGCATCTATGCCACACTGAAAAGGTTTGGATTTGAGTACGGAGAAGCATTTTCACTGCTAGTGGATGCGCACAGAAACTTGAAAGAATGTTTGGCAATTCTTCAGGTGAACGACATCGTCAGTTCCGAGATGTCAGGTACAACAATACACCCTTGCATTCTGGACTGCATGCTACAATCCACCGTCATTGCACTCGGAGACAAGATCCCCACCAGGGAGATGCTTCCCAAGTCCATCGCTGGTCTTTCTGTTCACGGCAAAATGGAGACAACGATGTACGTCCACGCTAGAGTGAAGTCGACAAGCCCCAGTTTCTTCCTCTTCGGCCTGAAGCTGCTTTCTATGGACGGCCGCGTAATTGCAGAGGTGACAGATTTCATGGTACAGGTACTGACGTCACAAGCTGAAGAGGCTACGCCGGCCATGTTGGCTGTACAGTGGACCAAGGTCAAAGACACTACTCCAGATATGTTCCGAAATGAGGGGCATGGACTTGAGAAGAAAATACTTCTGATCAGCAATGTTCCACATAGAAACAACACAGGCCATGTTAACCTGATCAGGTATGACCGCAACGATCAGTCACTGAGCGTGAGGAAAGAACTTGCAGCTTTCCTGACGACACAGAATGTTGACGCATTGGTCCTGGAGGTTTCTAGAATTGATCGCACCTCCCAGGAAGGCGATGTCATCAAGTCACGATTGGTCAACTTCTGTCTTCTGATTCAGAGTGTCTTTGTTCTGCTCAGTGAGCACTCTTTCCGTGTTCCCGTCTACGTGTGCACGTCCGACGCATGGCCTTCAGTGTCTGGCAACACCAAGCGTGATGTCAACCCGACTGCAACTGCACTCTGGGGCCTGCTCAGAACAGTGGTGGATGAAAATGTTTACTCCAATGTCACGGTAGTGGAGCTGCATTCGTCATCAGACCATCTGACAAGCCAGTCCCTCCAGTGCCTTGTAGACTTTCTGATGACAGACAAAGACGTAGCGGACTACCCCGAAGTGTTGGTGACGGAAGAAGCGGTCTACGTCAACCAGGTCGTTGAAGTCACTTCATCATTATCAGTGCCAAGGCGAAGAGCAACTCCCGCAGCCAGCATGAAAGGCATCAAGGGCAATGTAGTCCTCTTGTCGAAGGAATCGGCCAAACTTAGAAAGCTACGAATAGTGAACCAAACATATATCCCGTCTTCAGAACACCAGACGTCTCTAAGAGCTTATACCTTTGCCCAGCCTCCAGAGAAGCTGTTTAACACGAGAATATCTTCACTGCATCTGTTACCAGACAGGGAGGAGTCGTCTTCGGACTACGTTGTCATGGCTTTGGAGGTGACTGGACACATTGCAGAGGGGGGAGGTCAAGAGCTGACCAGCTGCTGTCCACTTGCCGTCGGCCCAGAAGTGAATGTTTCCACGGACACCACGATAGAAACCGCTTCTATCCCACAGTACCAGGCTGGTGACCTCTGCAAACTCGTCCTCTTCTGGAGTCTGAGAGACAGAATTCGCACAAGTCAGTTTACAATTCTTGCCTCCAGGAGTACCCTGCACCTTGCTCAGCTGCTCAAACTGCTGAGCTGCAACGCCAGCCAAAGAGGGGACAGTGACGTCAACATCGTCATGATTGAGGAGCTGATGGAAGACGTCAGTTACAAGGAGACCATTCTGTCTCTGGTGCTTGTTGATGTTGGCCTGATGTCCATGATGGCCAACCATTGGAAGGAACCCCACTGCCTGGTCAGCTGTTATTGTCTACTGACCAGTGACGTGACAGCTTTCGTTGCTTGTGTCTTGCCAGACGCGGAACTTCGCCTCGTCGACACACAAGTGATCTTTCAACTGCCACATCTGAAGCGACTCGTACCCGCCATGAAAAAGTGGATCCGTGAAAACTCTGGTCTTATGCCAGAGGTATCGAAACACCTTCACTCGAAAGACGTAGAAGACAGCGGCAGAGACATTCGTGAACTTCTGCAGTTCAGTTGCCTGAAACTTCATGACCTTTCTGTTGAACTGGAGGAAGACAAACTGTTCCGCAAGGACGGAGCTTACTTGGTGGTGGGCGGACTTACGGGCCTTGGATGGATCTGTGTGGAATTCCTCGCACAAAACAATGCAGGATTCATCGCCATCATCAACAGACGTGAACCGACTGCCGAACACATGTCCAACATGAAAAACCTGTCTCGTCTGCACGACTGCCAAATCAAATCCTACCAAGCGGACATCTCTTCCAGAATGTCCCTTGAACAAACAATGCAGTTGATAACGACGGAATGGTCTCAGCACGGTCAGCTGCGAGGGGTCTTCACTGGCGCTGCTGTTGTTCAGGATAGCAGTTTCCTGAACATGGATCGGTCAGCCTTTGAGAAGGTGCTGTCCCCGAAAGTCCAAGGTACGTGGAACCTTCATCTTCTGACCAAGGACCTCCCCCTGGACTACTTCGTCATGCACTCGTCAGTGGCGTCAGTACTCGGCAACTTGGGTCAGGCCAATTACTCAGCAGCCAACGGGTTTCTGGACGGACTGGCCTTCCACCGACGTCACCTGGGGTTGGCTGCCCAAACCATCAACTGGGGACCTCTGGACACGGGTCTGCTGGACAACCAAGACAAGCTAAAAAAGAAACTGGAGTCCATGGGCTTTCATGTGGCAAGCCATGAGGAAATCCTAGACGCTCTCCAAATGCAGATGTTGCTCAACAGCGTGCAAACTGTCCCCGTGAGGTTGAACCGAGAGAAGTACACCAGTCATATTCTTCGAACAAACCAGCAGGTTCTCATAAAGAGACTCGGGCATCTGCTTTCTGGACCTTCGCAACAATATGGAAGCACAAACAGCCTCGGAGACGTGGTCAAGATCAGGTTTTTGGATACCGCCCAGCGCCTGCAAAAGTACGAGGCCTTCGTGATGGAACTGACTGCGCGCATTTTGAGTGTGGACAGGGCGCTCATCACTACTGATGTCAACCTCTTTGAGCTTGGACTGGATTCTGTGAAGGGGATGATGATGATCAATGTCATCGAGCGCGAAACAGCCTTCAAACTTTCAGCTGTCCGGGTACTGTCCGGGGAACCCACAGTGGCCTCCCTTGCCCAGGTTCTTGATGCACGAGCTGAGGAAATGGCAGGATAAAACAGACTGATGATATCACATTTGCCGTTTCTGATTCCTAGCATGCACTATTACCCAGGCTCGGCCCCATAAATAGACCAGATGTGCGTTTTTGTGCTTTTGAGTGTTGTTGAATAGCTGCAAATTTGAGACTGATATCATGCATTCAACACTTTATGTTGGAAAGTTGTGGAATCACAGAAGTTCACGTTTTCCTTCCCCTCCCACTCCTCTCTTTCTTCTGTAGAGTGACCACAATCTCTTTGTCGCTTTGGGGTGGGGTGGGCGGATGGATGTGGGGTTTGCATGAGAGAAAAAAAAAGAAGAAGAAGAGAAACTTTTTTTTTTTTTAGCAAGCCATAGACACAGAGGTGTCCATAATGTTGGCTGCTGTTGGTTCTCATGGGAGCTTTTTACTTTTTTCTCCCGAAAAATCTTCTTGAATATTTTTCGATAGGATCTTTGCGTTGAGCATCTAGGTGATGATAACTGGTAGGTGCTATGCGCAGCTTACTGCCATACGGCATTGATATTTGCTATTATCATTTATATAATACATCGTTTTTGTTGTTGTTGTAAAACGTTATAGTTTTTATTGGCAGAAACATTCCTGCAAAATATTTATTTAAGCCTCCTCTTCTTGTGTCGATAAATCAGACGGAATGGCCGAAGATACCAGCATATCCCAGCCTTGTATGGTTGGGAGGAGGGGGGAGGGGGGATCGACAAGGGCAATATTGAAGTGATTGTAACGCTTCGATTTTTTTTATGTTTGTGAACGAATGTTTTAGTTTTTTGTTGTTGTTGTTGTTGCTGTTGTTGTTGTTGTCCCCATGGATCGATTTGTGTAAATTTGACCCGAGAAATGGTTTGTATATAAGAAGACGTGTGGGGGTGAACTCTCGCTCACCGTACGGAGAGGCCGCTTTTTTCAGTGCGCTGCGCGTTCCTGGTTCTTTTTCTTAATTAATGACTTAATTAAGACTTCAACCTCAGGAATATGTAGGTCTCCCGATCCGCGCCACCTCAATGTGCCAGAGCATGTAAAAAATATCTGAAAGTAAGTCCAGATCTGCTTATATTTCGAGAAGAAAACTCCGACTTGACTTCGACTGCATGTGTCGCCGAGTGCCATGAATAGAAGCCGATCGCTCTCGACGAAGCGCCGTAAGCCAGACTCCGTTTCAAGCCAGGACAGTTCGAGCTGTGAGGGCGGTAAATCGACTTCGGACAACCAGAAGAAACGAGCGAAAACTACCAGTGACCCTCCGATTACGATTCGTGATCATTTTGGAAAAGCAGCAGCAGCGGTTAAACAAAACATGTCGTCTGCTGCAAGCGATCGCCATGTTGTCGACAATGTGAGCGACCCGGTTAGTTCCGAGACGTGTGAAGAGGGGGAACCGGAGCCTTCAAACCGAGACATCATGAGACTCCTGATGGCCATGAACAAAGAACTGAACAAGAAGCTGGACTGTCTGAGTGAAACAGTTGAGAGGCTACAAGGTGAGGTGTTTGACTTAAAACAAGAGAACACCAGACTCAGTGCTGAACTAGACAGGTGCAGGAAGAAAGAAGAGGACATGCAGACTCAGATTAAGGAAGCCATGTTTAGCTTGCAGCTGAACGTGCAGACAGGAACGAACAATATTCCCGGCGAAACAACGTCAAGCTTCTCTACGTCCCAGAAGCAGCAGGTTCCTTCGAATCGGCAGAAGAAAGTGAGAGAAAGGCGCTGCAGGTCTTCCACAATCGACTAGACCCGAAACACATCACACCGGAACACATAGAAGCAGCTCATCGCGTGGGTGTAAAAAGAGCAGGCAGCACAAGACCTATTCTTGTGAATTTTCTGTCAAGAAAAACAATGCAGCAGGTCATTCAGAAACGACGGAAGCTAAAACACACAGAGCCGAAAGTAGTGATCGTGGAGGACCTCACTAAGAGCAACTACAACCTGTTTCTGTGTGCCTCGGACCATCCGGGGGCACCGAGAGCATGGACTTCCAGTGGTAAAGTTTTTGTTCAAGACACAGACTCCAAAATTCATAAGATCGAGAAGCTGTCTGACTTGCAACGACTTCCCTGTGACGCTGCCTCCCTCGCCACCTCTACCCCTGCCGGAGCCACTGCAGCCCAACAACGCCACAACCGGCAGCCGATGACTCGACGTGGTCTTCGCCCCAACAAGTGGAGAAACATCTTCGACGGTCCCTCCTCTCAGGAGATGGAGATACAGCAGACGACCGGTGATGCGACACCAGCGAAGGCCAGTGGTAAGGAGTAGCAGACGACAGACCTGTGTAGTCGGCGTGTTTGTAAACACAGTATCACGTGACACTCCTGACCAATGGCTAGCACTCAAAGGGCGCGTGTTGCTGTCAGTGCTGTGTTGTGTTAATCGGTTGTGCGATACTTGTGTGTGGACTGCACCTTCTTGTGGACTGTACCTTCTTTGAATTCTCCGGGCACGAGAGAGCGGAGTTCTCACCAATATAGTATGAGCACTAGTATGAAACTGTATGTTTGCATGTTGCATTTGTTTTTGTTTGCCTCTTTGTGTGAATGTTG
The DNA here is from genome assembly GCA_963584105.1 of Alviniconcha strummeri. Lineage (NCBI taxonomy): Eukaryota > Metazoa > Mollusca > Gastropoda > Provannidae > Alviniconcha > Alviniconcha strummeri. The sequence continues at coordinate 44,597,635 of OY757541.1, forward strand.
TGCGTTTGTACTGCCCTCTTCAGCCTCTTTTCTCTCTTCTTCCCCCTTCGCTCTCGCTCATCTCTGGTGGTCGGCCCACGTGGTCCCACCCGGTGTGTCGTTACTATTGTTTACCTCTGTACCTGTCAGTTCACGATGTACACTACTGAAACTGCATTTGGCACTCTCACTACTTGTTGTTGCTTGTACTTTTTCCAGTTTGACAAGTCATTGTCGGCTGACATGCATTGGGTGTTTGGTCCATTCTCTGCCCTTGTCGGTCATGGTCATTACCCCCTTCCCACACCCTCCTTCAACTGACTCAGTGACTGTCACCCAGGTATTATTGTCAACAGTAAATTTTGTCATGGGCGATTGTGAGGAGCTAAAGATTGTTACTTTTAACACAAATGGCTTGGGGGAATTTAAAAAGAGGAAAGATGTTTTTGACTTTCTCCGCAAACAAAGTGGAAATATTTTCTTGCTACAAGAAACACACTGGAAAACAGGGGCAGAGAATGTGATCAGAGACAAGGTTAGAAAATGAAATTATGTCCATCATTAAACATCTGGAAGATAATCATAATGAAAACAATGTACACCTGTTGGAAGAAAAAAGGCAGGAGTTGATAGAACTAAGAAAGAAGAAAGTAGATGGCATGATAGTGAGATCACGTGCAAAATGGATATATGATTATGAAGGTGAACAGAATTCAAAATATTTTTGTAATCTTGAAAAAAGACATTTTGTAGTTGTACAGAAGGCAATGTGTTTTATCCAAAAAGATGATGGTGACATTATTCATGACAGTAATTTAATTACTCAGGAAGTTAAGACCTTTTATGAGAATTTGTATGCATCACGTGAGAATAACATTGTACATTGTAATATTGATAATATAAATACTCCAACCTTATCACAAGAGGAGAGTGACAGTCTGGAAGGGCCTATTACTTTACAAGAAGCATTGTCATCTATTAAGCAAATGAAAAATGACAAAAGTCCTGGTTCCGATGGCTTTACAACCGAGTTTTTTAAATTCTTTTTCACAGACTTGGGTACATTTATGGTTCGCTCTATTAACTATGGGTTCTACAGTGGCCAAATGTCGGTCACGCAGAGACAAGGGGTTATTGTTTGTATACCCAAGGAAGGAAAAGATAAACAATTTTTGAAAAACTGGAGACCCATCACTCTGCTGAATACTGTGTACAAAATTGCATCTTCATGTATTGCTGCTAGACTTAAGACTGTTCTGCCAAAGTTAATTGGTGATGATCAGAAGGGTTTTTTGAAAGGCAGATATATAGGGGAAAATATTAGGTTATTGTATGATACATTGTTGTATGCTAAGCAACATCAGATACCTGGTCTTCTCCTAATGGTGGACTTTGAGAAGGCCTTTGACAGTGTGGCCTGGTCATTTATTGAAAAATCTTTGTGTAAGTTCAAGTTTGGAAAAGATATTACACGATGGATTTTGACATTTTACACCAACATTAATTCATGTGTGCATGTGAATGGACAATATTCTCAATGGTTTGACGTGAAAAGAGGTACAAGACAGGGTGATCCGCTGTCTCCTTATCTATTTCTTATTTGTGCAGAACTGTTAGCCTCAATGATACGTCAGAATGAAAACATACATGGTATAAACATCCTAGATGAAGAGATATTGTTGTCACAATTTGCAGATGATACAACCTTTTTCCTGGATGGTACAAGAGAATCATTTTGCTCATGTATGTGTGTCTTACAGCAGTTAGCTTCAATGTCTGGTCTAAACATTAATGTGGATAAAACTAAGGCTGTATGGATAGGATCACGAAGAAACTCAAAATTGAGATTTATGCCAGAAATTAACCTTGACTGGAACCCTGTAACATTCACAGTTCTAGGTGTTGTATTTTCCACAGATGCACTTGAAATAGTTACAATCAATTTTGAAAACAAGCTCAATGAAATGAAGAAAGTGCTAAATGCCTGGTCTAGAAGAAATCTTACCCCCTTTGGGAGAATAACAGTAATAAAATCCTTAGTTATTTCCAAAATAACCCATCTCCTGATGAACCTCCCAGATCCTGAAGAGAGTTTTTTAAAGGAATTGAATAAGCTTTTGTATAATTTTCTTTGGAATGGTAAAAATGATAAAATAAGAAGATCTGGTGTGTGTCAAGCATATAAAGTTGGTGGTTTGAAAATGGTTGATATAAAATCATTTCTGTCTGCATTGAAAATCAGTTGGCTTAAACGTATTCTACATGATGATGAAAAACTTTCAAAAATCCTTCAAGCAATGTGTCCACTGATTCAGAATGTAAAACAACGAGGTGGTGAATTTGCCAACGTAATCATGCAAAGAGTTAAAAACCCTTTTTGGTTTGATGTATTCAAACACTACAAAAAGATATCTGCCAAATGCACACCTGTAACTTTTGATGATTTTGTGTCAGAATGTCTACATTATAATGTTAATATATGCAGAGGAAAAAGGGTTGTATGTATTAGAAACTGGATGGACTGTGGCATTGTTTCCCTGGGACATCTTGTTGGTCCACATGGATACCTATCATATAATGAATTCAAGGCAAAATTTCCCAATGTTAGGACTGATTTTTTGTTGTATGAAGGGATACTGACTGCAGTCAAATGTTATCAAAGAAGATTGGGTTTGGCTGTAAAAGAGAATTTTGTTATTGGTGATGCAGTTGTGTGGAGATTTTTGTATAAATCTAGTGTTAAAGATATTTATTCATGCCTTGTAAGGACTAGTGAGACACCAAAGTGCATAGAAAAATGGAGCAAAGTCCTTGCTGTTGAAACTGATACTAAGGCAGTCTTCGATAAAATTTTCAGGACTACACGTGAGAAATGTCTCATATGGTTCCAGTACAAATTGTTATATAATTTGCTACCCACTGGCCGCTTCTTATTCCAGCGACAGCTTGTACTGTTGTAGATTCACCTGTCTGTGTCTTCTGCAAAGATGCTGAAGAAACTTTATTACACATGTTTTGGGATTGCCCAAAAATCCAGAACTACTGGTTTGATGTACAGGGATGGCTTCATACCAGCTTCACACATTGTACTGATATAATTTTTTCAAAAGAGCTTGTTATTCTTGGCAGTAAAGTGAATGTGGTCACTGACAGAATACTGGATTTGTGTATCCTTATAGCTAAATACAACATTTTTATTGCAAAGCTGCATGGTACCATCCCACACCTAAATGTTTTTACTCGTTTTTTGAAGAATAGAGCTGTTCTGGAGAAATATTATTACACGTTAAATGGCAGATCAAACAAATTTCATGCTGAATGGATGCTGTACAGCTCACTCTTTTCATGAGTAGCTCACTTCTTTCAGGAGTCTTTTGTTTTTACTCAGCCTTGCTATTTAGTATAAGTATTGCTAATTATGTTCTAAGACTTTTGATAATACTTATTGACACACTTGCCAGATAGCATATAATTATATACATATGTGTACATCTCTCTCTCTCTCTCTCTCTCTCTCTCTCTCTCTCTCTCTATTACCCCTCTGTCATTCCCCCTCTCTCTTCCCATCTTCCTCACCAGAATGTAAGATGAATTAAGGTATGAAGTTTTTGTTGCTGCTGTTTTTGTGTTCTTGTGTGTGTGTGTGTGTGTGTGTGTGTGTGTGTGTGTGTGTGTGTGTGTGTGTGTGTGTGTTTTGTCTTTGTCTTCTGTTTGGTGTCTGTTCTAGTCTCTTGTAGCTTTACATGTTATACAATGCTTGTTATCTTGATACTACTGAGATTAGCTACTTATATATATATATATATACTTAATAGTCATTGTAGGGCATATATACATGTATGTATTATATAATATATATTTATCTTGCCATTGTTACTTGTATGCTTAATGGGATGGAGATTAAATATAAAAAAAAAAAAAAAAAAAAAGTTTAAGCATTTGTCTAATCAGTTCAGTTGTAGTACTGAACAGTTTAAAAAATAAGTTCAAGTACATATTAATATAATTGTTGTGTTGATATATATATATATATCATGTATAGGTTTTAGAGGAAACAGTAACAGATATGAATAAGCGTATGAAAGTGTAGAATGAATTTGTGAATAAAATATATTGTACGTATTTCAAATACAAAAAATCAATAAAAAAAATCTCATTATTTTAAATAATATACGTAGTAAGATTGTGTCCTAAAATGTATTACATAATACATCTAAACATGTAAAAAAAAAAAAAAAAAAAAAAAAAAGACGAAGTGTGAAACATGACAGAGTTTGATCGTCCTGAGGTGTGGCACTGCAGACGCAGAAATTAAGGTCTTCTCTGTTGAGAACACAGAGCTGACAGATGTTCTTCCCTTAACCTGAAGTAGGCCAGAATATATCAACACATGCTTCGCTCACTGTCAGGAATTTCTTCCTTGTCCTAATTTCTAGCTTCCCGGTACATTCACCTTTATTTTTTTCCAAATCCTCCCCCTCTTTTCAATTGCGTTAGTTTTGGCCAACGCAGTTTTCCGTGTGGGCCCGAGGAATAAAACAGGACGACCTGCTCTTTAAGGAGGTTCCTGTGGTGAATGCCTATGGAATAAACATAGATATCCAACTGTTATTGTGCATTGATACATAGATAGATGGCTTGTTTTTCGATGTTTTAACAGTGAATTAGATAAACGTCTGACTTGTGTTAAAGAAGTTTGAATGTGTGATTCGTCCTCAGTTGACCCTTTGCGGTTGAAAAGATGTTAAAATCCAAGAACTAAGTCACGAACTATGCAGTTATGCAGTTATGCAGATCCAGTTACTAAGTAATCGTATTTACGTGTTTGTGTCGTGTAATATTTGTACTTGACCTTTGCCAGTATTGCATGTAAAATGACACCAGAGCGGTAAACGTATTTTTATTGCGGGGTAAGTCGTTGACTGTCGTGATAACGTTCTGGCCTCAGTTAATATACTTACCACAAGAAACCTTCCAAGTTTGGATGCGGTTATTTTGATTTATCACGATTGTTTTATTTCTTGAAATAGATAGATACAAGCTTCTGATTATATGCACCTATTAATCTTTTGTGTTGGTTAAATTGTTACATTTTCAAGACTACATGTGACCCTACCTACCGAAATGAGTCACATTAATACTGGATTATTTATATCACAACAGACAGCTTAAAACGTTCTTTAAAATGATGCACAAATTATCAAAATCAGTTCATTGGTCTTGTTATTAAAACAATTTGAAGTCGCAACCACCACAGCATCTGATTCTGAGGAATCGGCGAAGTTTTATCACGCAGTCCTTAGCAACAAACAGGTCCATGTTTAAAACACATTTTAATGACATTTACAACATTAACAACAAAAGACTATGCCTAAGGAGTATAATTTCTGATGCAAAAAAACACTGGTCAATCTGATTTTGCTGAAAACCGGAAAAATGGAGGGGGGGGGGGGGGGGGGGGGAGAGCTCCCTTTGAAAATGTTAATGAGTTAGGGCCTAGTATTCATTCAAAGCATTACGAAAGGGTCACATCTTATATGCAGCTGTTACTCATGTTTTGTTTAAGAATGCAGAGTAGTATTTGTTTCTTTTTTCATTTAGTTTTTACTACAGTAATGTTTTAACTTCCCATCGATGCTCGCTTGTTTTACACGCAACGTGTTGCACGTTGTTACTGTGGACCTTTGATGTTCCGACAGTTTTTCACTCCCCTTTCTGTGACAAACTGTGACAGCTGCTTTTCTTATCTTGACTTGTTCAGTTGGACACGCACGTGCAAAGCGAACCATTTTTTTCTTTTCCATCGTGATTTTTGTTTTTTTGGACATGTACGTGCAAAGCGAACCTTGTTGACGCATGCTTCCATCGTGACTTGAGTGATTTATTTTTGGACATGCACGTGCAAAGCGAACATTGTTGACTTATGCTTCTATCGTGACGTGTGTGATTTTGTTTTACTCACTCAATACTACTAGCTCTTACTCGTTTTAGTTCTATGTGCACTGTACACAGACAGAAAGAAACGCACACACACACACACACACACACACACACACACACACACACACACACACACACTCTCTCTCTCTCTCTCTCTCTCTCATTCACTGACACATATCACGTACACACACATATATCCATATCGAAGGAACTACAGTTTTCGAATATGTGTGTAACACCCATGTAACTATGTGCATATTGCGTATTAATATTTGTGTGAAACGTTGAGCCAACGTGAATGATAATACTTTGTAGTTTTATTCCTTTTTGTTGTTGTTTGCTTTGACATAACTGAAATGGTTGACTGATAATAAAAACAAAAAACAACGACCAATCTACCCGTCCTCACACACACACACACACACACACACACACACACACACACACACACACACACACACACACACACACACACACACGCGCGCGCGCGCGCGCGCACACGCACGCACTCTCTCTCTCTCTCTCTCTCTCTCTCTCTCTCTCTCTCTCTCTCTCTCTCTCTCTCTCTCTCTCTCTCTTATTCACTGACACATATCACATACACATACATCCGTCCATATCGAAGGGACTACAGTTTTGTAATAATGTTTAACACCCATGTAACTATGTGCATATTGCGTATTAATATTTGTGCGAAACGTTGAGCCAACGTCAATGATAATTCTTTGTAGTTTTATTATTTTTCTGCTTTGACATAACTGAAATGGTTGACTGATAATAAAAACAAACTGATGATATCACATTTGCCGTTTCTGATTCCTAGCATGCCCTATTACCCAGGCGCGGCCCCATAAATAGGCCAGATGTGCGTTTTTGTGCTTTTGAGTGTTGTTGAATAGCTGCAAATTTGGCCTCCTGAATGCGCTTTTACACTGACATCAGCTTCTCACCTAGAAAATAGTTTTTGCTTTTGTTCCTTGTAGTTTAGTTACTTTGTTGTTGTTTTTTGCTTTTGTTTTTCTTGTTAATCACGACTTATTATTTTTTCCAAACCTCTTTGTCTTTGATCTACGTATTCTGTTTCTGCTTCGTTGTTTTGACGTCCTTTGCCCCCCAACTCTCGTGGTTTTTATTGTTAATCAGTTCCCCCCAACTATCGTGGTTATTGTTGCTAATCACCCCCCCCCCCCCCCCCGACCCACCCCTATCGTGGTTATTATTGCTAATAATTTCTGGGAGTTCCATATGCACCGTATTCAGACACCGGTTTGAACACAAAATGAGTGTGTGTTTTTTGGTGATATGTTAAGCCACTGGGGCGGATCTTGACTTTTTGTGCACGTCAACTGGCATACTTAATTTGATAAAAATCAAAATTTTTGTATTTAAATGGGCAGTGTCAGCATAGTATTTTTAAACTGCCCTTGTAGTGCCAATGTCTTGGTAACTTAAAAAAAGAGCTGTCTTCCGTTATCTTAGAGAGAAAAAGAACATCTACTTTTTTCAAGATACACATTTTAATCCCAAATTAGAAAGTTATGTTCGCCCTGAATGGGGATACACATGCAGTTTTGCACCATTTATTTCTCAAACAAGGGGTGTTGCTATTTTGATTTCAAAGTGCAAAATATGTATAAAGATGCAGGTGTATTTTTATGCTCATCTCTCTAAGAACGTTTCACAAAGATTTGCTTTTAGTTAATGTTTATGGTCCAAACAGAGGTAGCCCTGAGTTTTATTGTAAATTAAACGACAATGCCATTCAGATGGGTCTTTCAGATATAATAATGGGGGGAGACTGGAACTTAATATTCGATACGAATATGGATTACTATAATATTATAGACATTTTAATAACCCTTTTGGATGATTTTTTATTTTATTCGAAAGACGTGGTAGATCCGAGCAGATCCGCAAAGAATGGTCTTTGCAATAGTTCTAGTTGTCTCTTTTCACTACATTCAGTAGTTAAATGTTATCAATACGATGTCGATACGGTAACATTGGGTGAATAAGCATATTTGTATGTGATTTCCTATATGCTGATATTCACCTGTATGTTCAGCGTACAAACATTAGCCCATAATGGAAGTTTTCGTTTTTAATAAAACAGTCACTGAAAAACTGGTGTGAGTGTGTGTGTGTGTGTGTGTGTGTGTGTGTGTGTGTGTGTGTGTGTGTGTGTTGTGTGTGTGTGTGTGTGTGTGTGTGTGTGTGTGTGTGTGTGTGTGTGTGCTCGCGCGCGCGCATGTATGTGTGTGTGTGTGTGTGTGTGTGTGTGTGAGAGAGAGAGAGAGAGAGAGAGAGAGAGAGAGAGAGAGAGAGAGAGAGAGGGGGTATTGTAAACTAGCACTTATCACATCAGGGGAAAGCCATAAAGGCACAGACGTTACTAGAAAAACCTAATAAAGCTGGAGCCTGAAGAACGTCAAAACCGAACCGACACATCCGATGATTCTGTGTCGTTGGCCAGCACCAAGCTACTGCCAACAACAGTGCTGTAGACACAAGGGAATTAACCGAATACAAGTGCAGAACTATCCAATTTTCCTGCAAAATTATTACTTCCCATGAATGATTCAGATTTTCTTTTCTCTAATGGAGTGAAGACGAAGGCAGAAAAGTTGTTAAACACTCCCATTCCTTTCCACTGATATAACTGCAGTCGTATCTTAGAGTTTGTCCGTTGGCATTACTTTCACTTTTGGCGGCAATCCTTCAACAAAAACAACAATAAAAGGCTTTTATTGTTTCGTCAATGTACATCTGCTCGATTTGACAAGAGTATAAAAAATCTTGCTTTCCCACTAAAAAAATTTCCACAGTCGTGACAGTGGATTAAAAGAAGACATTGGCATTTTGACAACGAGAAGATGAGGTATTTGAATTGCAAGAAGACCTAAACAAAGAGTCAGAATTTCTTAACTCCAGTTTGATCCGATCCCGCATAAACTGTACACACACACGCACGCGCGCGCGCGCACACACACACACACACACACACATACACATACATACATACACACACAGACACACACACACACACACACACACACACACACACACACACACACACACACACATGCACACGCACAAAGAACACACTAAAATAGCATCAGAACTGTGAGCGATCTTTTTATTTGTGATTTGGAACTTCAGGCTCAGAAAAGAAGAAAAACTGAAATTTTAAGTGGCTTTGGTTTCAACGACCGAACATCATGTGTCCTCTGCTAGAAACCTCTGTGTTACTCTAGATTCAAATCTCAGCATGTCGCAACACATAAACATTACATGCAAAATTCAGAAACCAGGATAGCACAGCGAATCACAAAATAGGAAAATCACGGGTCGAGTAGAAACAGACAAGAGTGATATAATTATGAGTTAAAATGTCCTAAATATTTCAGCCTCGACCTTCTTTGGGGGGGATTCTTTACTTTATGTATATTTTTAGGTCGAGAAGAAGAAGAAGAAGAAGAAGAAGAAGAAGAAACAACAAAACAAACTGACACGCGATTGTTGAAGCATTATATTTAGGTCTGGGAGATTTAGCCAGAGTAAGATCGGAAGAAACCAGTCTAAAGAGAAGAAAGGCCTTCTCCTTTCTTAAACAGCCTGCTGAGTGCATCAGTCCACCACGCAGCCGAATCAAAGTTTTGCTCCCTGAAAGCTAAACAGAAGGTAGGGAGCTTATCAAAATTTCATCCTGGTGAAGACCATTATCATGTTGGCGGGAGGAGGATATCAGTCCAATCCTAAAGAAAACCGCATAGAAAGTGACAGAATCCGTCAACATGGGAGAATTTCCCGGGTGACACATCTAATCGGCTGTAACTGAAGGGAGAGATTGATTAAGAAGAAACTGAAGAAAACAACAGTTTTTGAATGTAGGACTTCCCCCTCAGATAGTGAACTCACAAAGTCTGAGGGATAGGATAAAAACAGTGATAATTATAATAATACTTGTGTCGATTAATGTGTTATAATATGCCAATCATTTTAATATGTGTGGTACTGTTTATTTTAGAGAGCATCTCTTTAAGTAATATTTATTCTGTTTAAATAATGCTTATGGTTTAAACCTAACCTAGACGTTACTGCGCACATTTAAACTGCGAATCTTTTATATAGATGGATTTTGCTTCTTTCTTTGTTTGTTATCCATGCATGGCATCCACGCTTTCCTTTGAATGGAATGAAAAAGTACTTCTCTTGGCTTGACATAGCAAAGAGCTCTGCAAGCACGAAATCTCCATTTTTGACCTATAGATACCACACACAAAAAAAAAGTTAAAAAATTTAGATCATGATTTTTTTTTCCCTAAAGGTGTTTAGGCTGAGGGAATTCAGCAGAGGCAAAGAAATATATATTATCCTAAAAGGTGATTACCAATGCTTGGAGCTAATAAATGGATGCAGTATATATATATATTACTTGAAAGTAGCGAATAAAATATTCATATGTTTATATGTACAAAGTTACAACGGTAAAAAGAAAAATCTAACGGCAATGTCTTCCATGCCATCTCGAACCAATTTGCAAATTAAAACAAACAAAAAACAAACAAACAAAAAACAGCAAAGATTACCAGATTAACACCATTCATCACTATCAAGGTCTACAAAAGTTAAACTGATAAACATGAGAAGAGCGTATCAAAATCTCATCAATTAGACATAATCTACATTTCGCCCTTACCACCCCTATCATTTCTCCTCCTTCATGTCTCTCCAAAAGAAGAAAACTTTGAAAGCTGAACAAAAAGCTCAAGTGCCGTTAACTTTCAAACGCACCAGAACAAAAAGACTCAGATGGCGAGTGTCGTCGTACAATTAACAAGAAAATACTGAATTTGCAATACAAACTAAGGTACAAGGAAACAAAATAGAAATTTTCTAAATGTTTTATTAAAAAAATAATCTTATACCTCAATGCTGTCTCGCTCGAGGCTTTTTCCTCCATTCAAGTTAAAAAAATAAAATTAAAATTAAAAAAATAAAATGTTTGACTGGTCAGAAGTAGAAAACAGGAGGCACGGCACCGTCGCAATTAGCAAATCTACCTCCCCACCACCACCCCCGGAAATTACACACAACACCCCCCCAACACACACACACGCACAACTCCCCCCCCTCCCCCCCCCCTCAAAAAACAAACAAAAAAACAACAACTAAAAAACAAAAACACACACAAAACAACAACAAACAAATAAAAAACAAACAAACAAACAAAAACAAAACAAGAGAGAGAGAGAGAGAGAGAGAGAGAGAGAGAGAGAGAGAGAGAGAGAGAGAGAGAGAGAGAGAGAACAACAACACACCAACGCACTATTACAGATTTTAACGGTTACATTTAAATGTACATCAGAAGAGCGTAATAGAATAACATTAAGTAGCTAACAGTGTACAAAATATCTTTTTATTTCACCACTCTCCAACCAGTAAAAAATAATTCGAATCTGCTGTAGCATAGGACACAAATTCGATACAGCTTAACTATGAAAACATAGCGTCACAACAATTTAAGCCTGAAAACTTCGCTATACATCGCTATCACATTTTACAAGAACATTTTATTTTAAAAAGATGTTGAAGTTAAAAAAGAAGAAAAAAAGAAGAAAAACCCCCAAATCAACAACAACAACAAGCAAACAAAAACAAAACAAACTAAAAAACTAAAAAAACGGAAGAAAGAATAAAAAAAGCAAGGAAAATAAAGAAACAACAGAAAACACAACTTTGGACAACCTCTCAAAATGTAACAACAACAGCAAAAATCTCTATCTTGTCTTCATCCTCGTTCTTCAGACTTAGTCTGACCAAAGTCTTTCCTGTTTACACGTCAAGAACAAAAAGCAACACATTGAATACTATCGTATTTTGCCAAGTAAAAGTGACAAAGAAAGACTGCAAAGGTTATATCACATTCGCACCATTTAGCATTATCACAGTTTGCAAAGGTTACATTCAGAATACCTCAGAACAGCGTATCAAAATATAAGAGCCTAAAATGTCTACAGTTTCCTTACTCCGCCTCCCATCTCTTCAATCAACGCTCTCCAACCAATCCAGCAATGTCCACAATAAAAAACAAAAAAGCTTGACATATGTGACAAAAAACAGAGGTATGATCAATTATGCAAACACAGCAAAAACTAAAATTCAAGACTCAGACCTGAGTCTCGCCAAAGATGAACTAGTTAGAGAGTTTGATTTGCAATACTAGTTGTAGAAAGCGACACCATGGGACAGTCTTTCAAACTGTCAGCAAACATTCTTCATTTGCCTCCGTACTTTCTCTCCCTTCCGACGTGGCCCACCACCAACGGCCTTTCCCACTCTCCAAGGCCAGGAACCAACAGACTCCATTTCAAATTTATTATTAGACCAAACTGAAAGAGAAAATGAACGAAAACTATCCGAGAACGACCGCAAAGACGTACATAGCCAGATTGGCACCATTTAGCAGTATGGTAGCTTCTGTAGGTTACATTTGAAAGATGTCAGAACAGCGCGCCGGAATGATATAAAGTTGCCTGATATGCGCAAAACGTCGCCCTCGGCGCCTTCTATCTCCTTTCTTCACCGTTGTCATCCAACGCAACAAGAAAACAAGCAAACAAACACAAACAAGAAATAAATATTAAAAAACAAACCCCTTCCCCCGAAAGAACACGAATGCAAACGAAAACTCCCACATATAACAACCACAACCACACACACACACACACACACACACACACACACACACACACACACACACACACACACACACACCAGTAACAACAACCCAAACGCGCAAACAACAACAACAATCTTGCAACACAAAGAATAGGTACAATAGACTATACGAAACAAAATGTGATTGTCGCCATACATTTAAGAAGATCGTACTGATTTGGAATTTAAAGATGAAGTACAGATGAGACAGCCGTTAACAATGTTGAAAATAACTGTTGGCCTCATCCCGTATCTTCATTCCGACTCTACCCTCCCTCCGTAAGAATACAAAGCAATAAGCATGGCATCATCATAATTTAAAAACCGAGATGTTACAAAATGACTACAGATCTACAGCATTTAGAATTTTCACAATCTGCAAAGCTGATCATGTCACATTCACATCAGTTAGCCTAAAATATACAAAATTCTCCCTTCCACCTCACATCCACCCACCAAAGGAAAAACACACAAACAAAAAAGAAAACAAGCAAAAAAGGAAAACTGAAAACTCATGTACGATAATTATCTATGATACATTGAACGCAACAAGAAAACAAGATATGCAATGTAAAGAAGCGCGTGGCAGCCGTTCAAAATGTAAAAGAGAACCTTCCTCTTGAGCTCATACTGTTTCTTTCTTCCAACTCGTCCATCCCCACAAAGTCGTCTCTACTCCAACAACCGGAAAGGACGTACACGGCATCATTACTATTTGCAAAGTTAAATGTAAAAACGGAAGAAAGAAAAACGAAAAACGAAAAAAAAAAAAAAAACACACACAAAAAACCCGACTGCAAACAGTATCCCATATTACGCCATTCAGCATGAAATATTGACCTCTAGCCTTCCAACGCATGTGTGTTTTCGCTCTGAACACCGCTTTGCCCTTCTCCTGAAATCATGTTAGAAGATATGGAGATAGATGTAAGAGAGAATAGCTGCATTTTCTATACCCTGACAATAATTTGAAACCTAGTAGTTTAGCAGAAACGTAGAATGACTGCAAGCCAACAACTGAAATCTAAATTTGTGATAAGAGGATATTTGAACAACTGAAACTTAATTTAGCTTTACGAAACAGCGCAGGTGTAAGCAAAGGATTAATTTAACAATCAGTGGAACATTATCAGATTGTAAATTGAGAATAACACGCTGTTCAAGATATACATTTACTACTACGCAGTACAACTGCACCCAAACAAAACAGCTAGAATTACGATTAACACGAAAAATAATATTCGGACTACGATTGGAGATACACATAAACAATACTGACCAGGCAGGTTCTAATTTCAGCCCGAGAAAGCGGCAAAGATAGTATTGTAGGTGAGAACCAAGCATACACAAACAAAATTACTCGTTGTGTGCCTATAATTATACTGTATGTCACAGTGTTATTGTCAGCATATATTACTTTGTTACGGTACGAGTGTATAACAGCCAGAAAAAACAATAATCAATATTCCACCTAGTCTGCCATTTCCCTGGCACAGTCATCTAGAACCCGCGCAAAGAAGGTCACCGTGACATCCCCGGACAGTAACTTGACAGCTGACAGACTGAAAGACGTGCTGCGCTCCATGGCGCTGATTATGGTCTGGACATTCGCGGAGTCCAAGCCAAGGTCAATAAGGCTGACGTCACTTGTGACGAGTGCCACGTCCACACTCAGAACGCGAGCAGTCAGTTCCTTCACAAAGGCCTCATACTTTTGCAAGCGTTGGGCGGGTTCCAAAAACCTGATCTTGTCCACATCTCCAAAGTCGTTTGAGCTGATAATTTTTTCCGAGGGTCCAGAGAGCAAATGCTGGGATCTCTTCAGGAAAAGCCGTAAGTTTTCCCCACGCACACGATTGGAGTACGCTTCTCGGTTCAGCTTGACAGGAACAGTCTGCATCCAGTTGAGCAACATCTGCACTTGAAGAGAATTTCGGATTTCCTGTCGGCTTGCCGTATAAAACCCCATAGACTCAAGTTTCGTTTTCACCTTGTCTTGGTTGTCCAGAAGACCCGTGTCGAGCGGACCCCAGTTGATGGTTTGGGCAGCCAACCCTAGGTGACGTCGGTGGAAGGCCAGTCCATCCAGAAACCCGTTAGCTGCTGAGTAATTGGCCTGACCCGAATTGCCGAGCACTGACGCCACAGAGGAGTGCATGACGAAGTAGTCCAGGGGGAGGTCCTTGGTCAGAAGATGAAGGTTCCACGTACCTTGGACTTTCGGGGACAGCACCTTCTCAAAGGCTGACCGATCCATGGTCAGGAAACTACTATCCTGAACAACAGCAGCGCCAGTGAAGACTCCTCGCAGCTGACCGTGCTGAGACCATTCCTTCGTTATCAACTGCATCACTTGTTCAAGGGACTTTACGGAAGAGATATCCGCTTGGTAGGATTCGATTTGGCAGTCGTGCAGACGAGACAGGTTTTTCATGTTGGACATGTGTTCGGCAGTCGGTTTACGTCTGTTGATGATGGCGATGTATCCTGCATTGTTTCGTGCGAGGAATTCCACACAGATCCATCCAAGGCCCGTAAGTCCGCCCACCACCATGTAAGCGCCGTCCTTGCGGAATAGTTTGTCTTCCTCCAGTTCAACAGAAAGGTCATGAAGATTCAGGCAACTGAACTGCAGAAGTTCATGAATGCCTGTGCCGCTGTCTTGTCCTTCTTTGCAGTGAACATGTTTGGATACCTCTGACATATGACTAGTGTTGTTTCGGATCCATTCTCGTATACTGGGCACAAGTTTCTGTAGGTCTGACGGTTGAAAGATCAGCTGGGTATCAACAAGAGAAAGTTTCGCGTCAGGCAAGACACAAGCCATGAAAGCTGTCACGCCGCTGGTCACCAGACAACAACAGCTGACCAGACTGTGGGGATCCTTCCAATGTTTGGCAATCATGGACATCAGGCCAACATCAACAAGCACCAGAGACAGAATGGTCTGCTTGTAACTGACGTCTTCCATCAGCTCCTCAATCATGACGATGTTGACGTCACTGTCCCCTCTTTGGCTGGCGTTGCGGCTCAGCAGTTTGAGCAGCTGAGCAAGGTGCAGGGTACTCCTGGAGGCAAGAATTGTAAACTGACTTGTGGGAACTCTGTCTATCAGACTCCAGAAGAGGACGAGTTTGCTGAGGTCACCAGCCTGGTACTGTGGGATAGAAGCGGTTTCTATCGTGGTGTCCGTGGAAACAGTCACTTCTGGGCCGACGGCAAGTGGACAGCAGCTGGTCAGCTCTTGACCTCCCCCCTCTGCAATGTGTCCAGTCACCTCCAAAGCCATGACAACGTAGTCCGAAGACGATTCCTCCCTGTCTGGTAACAGATGCAGTGAAGATATTCTCGTGTTGAACAGCTTCTCTGGAGGCTGGGCAAAGGTATAAGCTCTTAGAGACGTCTTGTGTTCTGAAGACGGGATATATGTTTGGTTCACTATTCGTAGCTTTCTAAGTTTGGCCGATTCCTCCGACAAGAGGACTGCATTGCCCTTGATGCCTTTCATGCTGGCTGCGGGATTTGCTCTTCGCCTTGGCACTGATAATGATGAAGTGACTTCAACGATCTGGTTGACGTAGACCGCTTCTTCCGTCACCAACACTTCGGGGTAGTCCGCGACGTCTTTGTCTGTCATCAGAAAGTCTACAAGGCACTGGAGGGACTGGCTTGTCAGATGGTCTGATGACGAATGCAGCTCCACTACCGTGACATTGGAGTAAACATTTTCATCCACCACTGTTCTGAGCAGGCCCCAGAGTGCAGTTGCAGTCGGGTTGACATCACGCTTGGTGTTGCCAGACACTGAAGGCCATGCATCGGACGTGCACACGTAGACGGGGACACGGAGAGAGTGCTCGTTGAGCAGAAGGAAGACACTCTGAATCAGAACACAAATGTTGATCAACCTTGACTGGATAATTCCGGCTTCCTGTGTGGTGAGCTCACCTTTAGGAATCCGCAGGACTAGTGCGTCAACACTCTGTGTGGCCAGGAAAGATTCAAGTTCTTTCTTCACGCTCTGTGTCTCGTCGTTGTGGTCATACCTGATCAGGGTAATTTGGCCTGTGTTGTTTTGAACTGGAACCTCGCTGATCAGAAGTATTTTCTTCTCACATGCAAGAATCTTATTTGATAAAATGTCTGGATTGCTGTCTTTGACATTGGTCCACTGTACAGCCAACATTGGCGGTTTGGAGTCCTCTTCTTGTGACGTCAGTACCTGAACCACGAAATCTGTCACCTCTGCAATTACTCGGCCGTCCACAGAAAGCAGTTTTACACCGAATACAAAGAACTTGGGGCTTGTTGACTTCACTCTAGCGTGGACGTACATCTTTGTTTCCATTTTGCCGTGAACAGAAAGACCAGCAATGGACTTGGGAAGCAACTCCTTGGTGGGGATCTTGTCTCCTACAGCAACCGCGGTGGACTGCAGCATGCAGTCCAGAATGCAGGGGTGTATTGTTGTATCGGACATCTCGGAACTGACGATGTCGCTCACTTGAAGAGTTGCCAGACATTCGGTCGAGTTTCTGTGCGCGTATTCTAGCTGTGAAAATGCGCTTTTGAACTCAAATCCAAATGCTCTCAGTAAGGCGTAGATGCTGCTCTTGTTGAATTCTTCCGTGCACTGTGAACGCAACAGTTCCAAATTCACGCGCTCGTTTGGCTTTGAATCGCCCGCCGTCAGCCGGATAGTAGCCAGCCTCTTGTCGTTTTTCTGAATGACAAATCGTCTTTCCGTGAACTCTAGTTTTGAATCAGGTTCTTGCGGAAATATTTCCACGTCGATGATGTCATCATTCTTCACAGAAAGAATCTGTTGAAACTCTACGGACACAGAAATGGGTGAAGTTGTAGGACAGAACTTGGCGACTGCAAACCCGCATTCAGCGTACAGCGCTCCAGGAATGACGATTTTCCCCATGACGACGTGATGGTAGACTGACGGAATGGTGAAAGGTGACAGCAACAGTCTGAAGGACGTTGGGTTTTCGTCTGTCGGGTAGACACACAGGTGGTTCTTCTTGTAGATGTTGTAGCCACCGCAACGTACCAGAGCCGGTTCTGTCTTTTCCTTCAGGTGTTTCTTGTCAAACGAGTACCGCGGAACATCTGTCAATCTGTTTCTCTGTGCATCATGAAGACTTTTCCAGTGAATTTCTGCTCCGCGTTCATACAGGGCGCAGACGGCTGGCAACAGACTCTCGGTCTCGGACGGCTTGGTGAGTGACGCCACAGTTTTGTGTTGTCCATCAGGGAACAAATCCTTCATGTGAGCGCGAAGAACTGGCTTTGGGCCAATCTCTAAGAAGACTGTGTTGGAAGAAGCTTTGCTTGATACAGAACAAGTTACTGCTTGATGGAAGAGAACGGGTTTCTTCATGTTGTCGGCCCAGTGCCTGACTTGCAGATCACCTTCGACGGCCTTTCCCGTGACCGTGGAAATAAATGTGACAGATGGAGCCTTAGAGGTTACTCCTTGGACCAGATTTATCAGTTCGTCAGCAGCTGTGTCGATATGGCAGCTGTGGTACGCAACGGAAACGTCCAGGTCCAGCATCTCCATGTCTCTGTGAGAAGCCCTCAGTTTAAGCAGCCGAGGTTTCAGACTCTGCATTGTTTCAGAATCGGCGCTGACGGCGCAAGCTCTGGGGCTGTACTCCAGAGAAACGTTGGCCTTGCTCCCAATTTCATTCAACACCTGCTTGACTTTGTCCACCTCCACATTCAACACGACCATCATGGCTCCTCCGGTGACCTGTGCCAGCAGCTGACTGCGGTGATAGATGATCTTGACGGCGTCAGCCAGAGTGAGACAGCCAGCAGTGTAGGCGGCGGCCACCTCGCCAATGCTCTGACCCACCACGCAGCTAGGTTGGATCCCCAGACTGCGCCACACAGCAGACAGACCGACCTGACAGGCGAAGATGGCGATGGGGGCAAGTACACGGTCTTTGGATGGATCTTCCTGCTGCAGCCTTTCCGTCAGAGACCAAGGAACATAGGCCGAGAGATGCTTCTCCACTTCCATCATGGTGTCCCTGAAGACCTGGTGTTCAGCCAGCAGTTGTCGACACATCCCATCCCAGGCGGTGCCCATGCCACAGAAGACGAAGACGACGTTGGGCTGGTTGGGTGATGGCGGGGACCACTCATCACGGGAGAGTTGCTTCCCCACGGCTATTAGCAGGCGCTGCATGTCGTCCACAACGAAGGCGGCTCTGTAGACGTGGTGGTCACGGCGCACTGTGCTGGTGTATGACACGTCGTGGACGTTCAGAAGAGGCGCTTCCTCGTCTGTGTACAAGTCCTCCAGGCTGCCCTTCAAAGCCTTTCTTGTTTTACCAGAAAAGCAGACAATACAATGTTGTTTCTTTTGCGGTGGGTCCTCGGAACCAGGTAAAGAGACAGAACAAATTACAGCATGGCTATTGCTACCCCCAAACCCGAAAGAGTTACATGCAGCAATTTTATGCGGATTTACCCAAGGAATAGATTCTCTTGGTATGATAAATCTTAAATCTGACAGATCAATTTTTGGATTGACTGTGACACAGCGCAATGACGGTACGATCTCGTTGTACTTCATCATTAACAAAACTTTGATCAGACTCAAAACACCGGCTGCAGACTCGGTGTGCCCGATGTTGGTCTTGACGGAACCGATGTAACGGTCACGTGGTTGACCTTGCTCCTTGAAGAACGATCCGAGTGAGTTGACCTCCACCGGGTCACCAGCTGGTGTCCCTGTGCCTGTAGAACACACACACACACACACACACACACACACACACACACACACTCACCCCCCCCCCCCACACACACACACACACACAGAAAGAAGCACGTGAAGTTGAGGTACAGGCACAGAAAGAAGCACACGCGGTGAATCAACAAACAAGGGAGTTAATTAGCACTCGAAATACGTCAAACATAGACGTAAAGATCCGAGTCGCCCACGATAACTCTCACCTGGCATGCGACCAAATGCAAGGTACATAAGCTCCACCACAGGTGCATCCTCAAAAAAGGATGCACCGGGTGGTATATATATCCTCCATTTCAAGCACACTCTGAGACAGGGCCGCATACGTGAAGCTGAGTTATAGGTAGAGAAAGAAGCACGTAAAATTTAGTTACAGGCAGAAAAAGAAGCACCTTAAATTGACTTACAGGTACAGAAAGAAGCACGTAAAATTTAGTTACAGGCATAGAAAGAAGTACGTGAACTTGAGTTACATGCACAGAAAGAACAATGTGAATTTGACTTAGCAGTTCAGAGAGAGCAATTTCTGTTGGATAAAGCGGTTAGCAAAGACAGTGACAGCACTACCGCAGACAGGCACCCAGCTTCCATCGAATTTCCGTCCCATTTAAGCTTCCGAACTTTAAGTGTTTTAAGAAAGATCTTGGCGCGAACCTGTATCATTTTGAAAAACGTGCAGCATGCGGGTACACATAGACTTGTTGTGTTCATGTGATGTGTTTAGAGCTCTGTTTCCTTTGTTTGTTGGCTCTGTTTCCTTTGTTTGTTGGTTCTCGGCCTCATCCTTTTTGAGACTGAACTTCACTGGTTCCGCTAGCAGTGCGCGTCATTGACAGTAGTACGGTCTAGTGGCAACCCACACTCCAAGCATCGCTTTCCGGCACCTTGCTCCAAACTCTGACAGATTTGCTTACGCTACTATACTGAAGGGGCACTCTTTTATCTCCGTGCAGCTGCATGTCTACCGACGCGGTCAGCGCCCTCCGAAAGGTTTGGGTACTAAAATGACTGTGGAAGCAGCCTAGCGCCCAAAGACCCAAGTAAACACAAGACGCATCAAACCCGGGTAAAAAAAAAACAGAAAAGACTTCTGTCTCGATTCAAACGATTGTGGTTTTATTTGTGCTAGTGTAAACTTTGTTGGCGGCTATAAATCAACCGCCTTGTTTTATTTGAGTTGTTTGTAACAAACTTACTACTGTTTGAGCACCAACGAAAAACTGCTCGTTAGCTGACAGTTTTTGGGAACCTATGACGTAACTAAATACGGCAGTGGTTGAAGGAAGGATGTCGTAAATCAGCGTTTGGAGTTTTGGGGCGACCCATTCAGTCACAGCGCGTCTTCTGGCCTCTGTCTCTCGGAGCGGCTACCCTCTACCTTTAACCGTTGCT
>OY757541.1:44622854-44648432 GCA_963584105.1 Alviniconcha strummeri
AGAACTGAATAGCAATCAATACTGCGTTAGCTTTGTCAGTGCGTAGCTTACTTGACCTGACACTGCTGTTATATAATAACACACACACACACACACACACACACACACACACACACACACACACACACACACACACACACACACACACACACACACACACACACACACACGCGCGCAAAATAATCTGAAGATAACTCCCTTGTTTGTTGAATCTGAAGATAATACACAGATTCAAAAACGAAAAGGTAGGTATCGTGTAAGTGCAGAATGCAGTTTAAAAAATCCAAAACCTCTCACCCCTCCCTACTGATATTAGCTAACAGCTGGGCAACGGAGTGATATCAGTAGCGGAGGAAGAAGAACAAAGAAAGCAAGGCTAGGCCTACCGGGACTGAAGAGTCGCACGGGTCCTCACTCGGGCCTGCAGTGTCGGCGACGTGCATGATGCTTGTCCCGTTGACCGATGACAAGCCAAGAACGTCCACGTTGGCTGACCAGCGGACGGAGCTGCTCGCACAACCCATCTCTGTCTCTGAGCCCTGGCGGTCACTTTCGTAACACTACTCCCTAACGTCTACATGCGATACTGGTTATATGACCATTGTTCCTCAGACAGAGGACGTCTCTTTGCTGAACATCAAGCCATGTGGGCAAAACGGCAAGCAGGCGACTCATATACTGCAATATGAGAGTCTGCATGTGCAATGGCATTAGGCAGCCAGTCAGTTTCGTCAATGGAGAGAAACTGGCTCAATGAGGTCTTATCGGCCACAGCTATTGCCACTGATCTTCCAATCTTTTATAGCTCACGTTTCTCCTCCAATGACATCATAATGCACGTGACAGATCATGGCCTTACCGACCTGGTTGCTTGGTACCGCCAAGCGGATAATTAGGGTCGATCGTCTGTGCCAGAGTTCTTAGAATGCACCCAAGTAGGAAGTCTTTCCGATTCCAAAAAATTGCCCCCGTCATTCCCATATACAGTGGAGATTACCATTGTAAGTAAAGTCAGGTAGAAGCTTGTCGGGCTTGCGTCTTGTACGTAATCACCTTCACGCCATTAAAAAAAAGAAAAAAAAAGGCGTGTCCAGGCGTATGCATACAGCGGCCCGGCAAGCAAGGGCGGTGAGAGTGGAGGCAGTAGAAAGAAAGCAGGTGTGTGGTCAGGTGCGCCAAGTAGCGGCGATTCCGTACGGTGAGGCCAGGTGACAATCAGGTTTCGCTCCATTAAACGATAACAATTGGTACCGCGCGATGTTAAGGCCGAAAGTAGGAGTGGCTTAATTAGAATTTGGGCCAAATTTGTCTGCAGGAAAACGGGCAGAAAAACAGGAGTCGAATTTGCGCCGCTTTTTGATGGACACACATACACACACACACGCGCGCGCACACGCGCGCACACGCGCACGCACGCACGCACGCACGCACGCACGCACAGACACACACACAGACACACAGACACACACACACACACACACACACACACACACACACACACACACACACACACACACACACACACACACACACACACACACACACACACACACACACACACACACACACACACACACACACACACACAAACAAATAGATTGAGTATATGACAAATACTCTCAGACATTAAAATGTCACTGTATGATAATTACTGCCAGCCGCCTGTGTGAAAATAAATGACTGTACGATAATTCTTCTTTCTTTTGTACCTTTTTAAATTACATGCAAATGCTGTTTCTTACTAGACAAGTGGATTACTTTCCTGTATGTAAACAACGACTACAGGTACTCAAACAGTCCACAAGAATAGCGTAATATACATAGTCAAACAAAAGTGATCACGTGACAGTTGGCTGCTGTATTTCCCCTGACGGCGCAGTTGTTCCGTATGCTGTTAGCTGTCAGTTTCTGATTCCTTTAATAGTAAACTGCCAACAGTGTACAAGATTATAATCATAACTAATAATAAGGATCATATTAAAGAAAAGTTTGATCAAATGTCTAGTTGGCATATAAAGTATTAGTCGTTTATTTCACGATGAACTGGTGTGTGTGTGTGTGTGTGTGTGTGTGTGTGTGTGTGTGTGTGTGTGTGTGTGTGTGTGTGTGTGTGTGCGAGGAATAAATATTATGATTATATCTTATTTTTGAGGTTTCATGTATACGTTTTTGTTTATCTTGTAAAGTGAGGTGTGCTCACCTTTGTTAGTGAACTACAGCTATAAAAAGATGACCGGTATAATAACAGTAAACAACGGAAATATTTATATCAAACAACATGAAAACAACAGAAAATCAAGAGAGAGAGAGAGAGAGAGAGAGAGAGAGAGAGAGAGAGAGAGAGAGAGAGAGAGAGAGAGAGAGAGAGAGAGAGAGAGAGAGAGAGAGAGAGAGAGAGAGAGAGAGAGAGAGAGAGAGAGAGAGAGAGAGAGAACACGAAATCGAAAACTTTATTTTACAAGGATTGTAGTTTAAGTTCAGTAAAAAACCTAACAACTAGTCCTTGCTAAGCTACTGATGAATAGATATCAAATTACAGGCATTATTTATATACATATAGGCATGAATGAGTGAGTAAAATGTTATGCATAAGAATTTCCACTCAAAACATAGCTTGCTCACAGTGCCAGATGAACACATGCCATACATCATTCAGTTACATAGTATGAGCATATTATGAGCAAATGAAGCAGCAGAACATCTGATCAGTTCATATGACTAGTATCGGAAAAGAAAACAGAAGCAGTCAATGCTTATCTTATAAAGAACAGTAAGGGAGAAGGAGAAGGGGAAAAGAAAAAAAGAAGAAGAAAAAAAGAAAAAGAGAAGAAAAAAAAGGGGGGGGGGAGGGAGGGGGCTGGGAGGGGAAGAAGCACTGTCACAAGCAATCGGAAGGACTGGGCAGAGTTGTATGGGTGTATAAAATAGGTCCAAATGATCAGTCATTGCAAAGGCAATTACTCGGAAACCTCAGTCTCTATGTCTGAGAGAGACAGAGAACTCGAATTCGACCTCTAAAACTTTATTTTACAAGGATTGTAGTTTAGGTTCAGTCAAAAACCTGTCTGACAACTAGTCCTTGCGAAGTTATACTGATGAGTAAATATAAAATTACAGGCACCATTTATGTACATACAGGCATGAATGAATGAGTGAAATTTGATAAATGAGAATTTCCACACAAAACATAACGTGTTCACAGCGTCAGATGTACACATGCATACATCACTCAGTTATACATTATAAGCATACAACCAGAGAGAGAGAGAGAGAGAGGAGAGAGAGAGAGAGAGAGAGAGAGAGAGAGAGAGAGAGAGAGAGAGAGAGAGAGAGAGAGACAGAGAGAGAGAGAGAGAGAGAGAGAGAGAGAGAGAGAGAGAGAGAGAGAGAGAGAGAGAGAGAGAGAGAGAGAGAGAGAGAGAGAGAGAGAGAGAGAGATTTTATACCAGTAACTATTTGGATGGGTTTGTCATTTGATGGCAAAGCGACCACACTGGGCTATGAAGTCTAAGACAGTTTTAAACATTAATGAGTTCACATTGTTTGCTATTTCTGGGTCCCCTTGCAGGAGGGTACAAATAATAAGCAAGTTTGCATTCAGTTTGAATACGGTATTTTGACATACGTGTGTAAAACGTAGGCAGTGTAGAAAGTTCAGACTTTTCTTTTCTTTCTCCACAATCACAAGAGCTATTTGTTGCGTCTATTTAACAGGTCATAATTTAAGTTGCTCATGCCAAGACGGAGTTTGCAATGTATTCTCTGTGCTTTTCGACTACTGTTGGCGAACAAAGGCGGAGAATTTGTGTCATTTTTGGAGAGAAAGTGTTTTACTTAACTAATTGATTTTGTTCGCTGTATGTTTTCCAGTAAATTATTCCACAGCGTAGTTGTCGGTGGGGAAATGTATTGCCTGTAAGTCTCAGTTTTATGTTTTGGTACCTGTCGCTCGAGTGGTCGTCGTCGATGGTATGGATTAGTTGAGGAAACAAGTGGGGGAAGATGTTGCTTCAAATAAATCGGGGTATTTTCGGGGGAAATCTTGTAGTAATAATAATTTTGTGTTTGAAGCGTGTTTCTCGTAAAGTTGTAAACTCTGATACAGTGTATAGTTTTTGGTGACTTGTTCCGCGAATAGCACCTATAATGGTTCTCATTGCGTCAAGGTGTAGATTTTCAGATCTTCTGCTAATTTTGGACACAGTCATCCCAAACGACGTCGCCATAATCTGTGGAAATATAAAAGACCTAGACATGGTTTCAAGAGATTTTCTGCTAAGACAGTTTCAAGAGAATTTCTTCTAAACAACATTTAAACGATCTTAGGCAAACGGCTTGATATCTACATTTTTGCAATTAACGTTTTAATATGACTTTCCACGTTTTGCTCGAAATCCGATAGCATGCAATTTCCGTAATAAGCGACGGTGCCATACTTTATCGAACGCTTTAGATATGTCAAACAAAATTACTTGAGTATTTATTTCACTGTCAAATGACTTACAAAAGTCATTATATATGCTTAGTAACTGGTAGACGGTTGAATTTTTTGGAGTGACTTTTCATTAAGTGATCTATTGAAGAGAAAAGTTAATGTTTCTGACATGATTACAACGCTATTTAAAGAAAAGAAAAGAAAAAAGAAGATGTATTTGATCAGGACTTGTCGCCTATGGTTGCAAAGCTAATGTGAGATATAAGCGTGTAAACGTCTGCAGCCTTATCTAGGCCTACCCAGATGTTGACGAAAACTTATTTCCAAATCTGCATCGTGCCCAAAGTATTGCACTTCCCTTTCGGTTCTTTCGGGAGATCCGGGGGAATCCCCCAACTTTTCGTTGCAGCCCGCCAGAATTTATGGCCTTGTGCTGACAGCGTAGAGGGCAGGAGACCAAGCCGTATGATAAAAAAAGAAAAAGAAAAAAAGAGTGTTTTCAGCTCCGTAGCCTAGAAGAAACCAGTCTGGGTCAAGTCCACTCACATAAGCCAATATTTCCTTGCGCACACAATTATTGAAGAGTGAGTGCGACTTTCCTTCCCTGTGTATCTCACCAAAAACACTCCTTGAGACAAAAGCACTCGGGAGTGCAAGAGTATTTCGAACTTTCCGGACCTGGATCAAACAATGGCTCCTAGCACACAAAGAGTCAAGACTTTTATTCTGTTAGCGACTTGTAGGGTATGGGGGATCCGAAATAGTAGACACCAAGTTAACCACTGCCGTAAAATTAAACAAAAAGGGTGAACATATAGAAAGACAAGGCTAAATAAGACATAGGTACAATTAATACATTAAAAAAGTGATAGTGTTTATGTTAAACATGGTCACCTCAGGACAAATCATAGTCACAGTTTCTTCACACCAGTTCGAAACGCGACGAACCAAAACACAAGCAAAAAGCTGGCTCACTGTTATACACAGAACACAATCAATAGCAAAAGTCCCAGCCAAAACAGTCAATAATTGGCACATATCACTATATCCACAACTGCAAAATGATACTTCCAGACAGATTCCCTGTAACGTCATTCAGTACAAAATTAAAGAACAATTGATCAGATTACAAGTATGTCTAAATCACCTTTTTGAGGCACAGTAATACATGTTTTGGTGCCTATTTATATTCTGCAGGCACTCAACATGAGAACCGGCTTAAATCAATTGACTATGAACAGTGTGCCCTATTTTTTTTTTTTTTTTTTTCGCAGACTAACGCGGGAATTCGCTTCAGCCAAGACTAACGCGATTGAAAAATATGGAGAGGATTTTGTAAAATGAAGTGGAATGGACCGGGGAACCAAAAATTAGGACAAGGAACAAATTATGGCACTGACTAAGCATACTTAGCTATATTCTTACCTACTCCGTGCTTTTAAGGGAAAACATTCGTCAGCACTGGGTTTTTAACAGAGGGGACCTTAATATTTCTCCGTCCACAGTGCCCAGTAACAAAGACACATGAGACAAAGAGAAATGGAAAGCTGCAACATATTAAACTGTTCAAACAATAAAATAATATATGGAAATGGCCCCCCCCCCCCACCCCCCTTTTTTTTTGGTCATAATAAATGAGTTGCTAAGAGACAAGGTCATCGCAATTTGGAATTCCATATAGCGAATTTATTAGAACCAGCAACACAGACACAAACAGCAACTGCTCACTTGAAGACAACCTGAACACGATGCAGACTTGGATTTATTAGGCCTCGTCAACACTCGGGAAGGCGGGACAAGGTTCAGACACTTACACGTTTATGTTCACATTAGCATTGCCACGATAAAGGTCTACGTGCGCTGACGTGAGCGCTTTGCCAATACAGGGTGTTGCTATAGCTGTGACTGCTGTACTATATTGCAAAGGGCAGTATCCTAATGACATTAGTAAGCCAGTCTGTAGTGATCATAGAGTGCCGTGCATAAAATTAGTTAATAAAATCAATCATAGCCCTTTATTCAAACGTACTATTTATGATAATGAAAAGCTCGAAGTTCAAAAACTCTTGAACGAGCTCTCTTTTTCCAAACTCTCAAGGCACTGAACACACTACAGCTTAAAACGGATAAGTACATTTTCATCGTTCGTCGTTTAGATGTTGCCTGCCTAGCAGTAGCTGACCTACATGCGCTACAAACACTACCCGCATAGAAAATCATTCGAGTGAGAAAAAGTGTTTCTGCTTGTTTTAGCTTTGTCAAAATACAACAAGGAAGCAAAAATCACAGAACCACAGACCACTACCAAAGATTGTTATACCATATTAATATAAAGAAGCAGTCACAAGAAAACAAGATCAGCACATCCTTTTGAAGGTGCAAGATACTGACTTGGCTGCTCGAGAAGCACATTACCATGCCACCTGTCGGAGAGATTACACTCGAGAGGATGACAGACACCAGGAAACCAGGAAAGACACAAAAACCATTGAAGAGCAAGCTTCCAACAAGACCATATAATTATTTTCAGTACATCATTCAGTATGTTATGCGCAGAATCATTTAGAGATAAAGAGATTACCACGTTAAGGAAATATTATGAAACTGGAACATTCCATGTATCTTATCTGTAGAGGTAAATAAGTTATAGATGTCTATAAAATATGTCAACACACCTCATCCTTGTTGAACAGTCACAACGCCACCATGCAGAGATGCATTAATAATTCACATCAAAAGGGCCAACTTTCAAGCACTCTTGATATTCCGATGTTAAGGCAACTAGAACCATTTCTCGAGCAGTTGACCATGGCTTGCATACTGCGAATGGAAACGTAGGAGGTATACTGGATAGACTCTTCCTTCATGCCACAAGACCAGGTTGAAATCCAGGAGGAGCAACCCCAAAAGGATACCCCGAGCTTGAGAATCTTGATGGCTTAAGGTTTGAGGCTGACATATATATGTCTAAGCTGGACATTCAGTGTCACTCAAAGTAAGGGACATTCATGTTTCGCAACATTCAATGGCACTGGCTTTGGTACCTGTGGCTATAATGATAAGCAGTAAGAAATAAGGAGAGTAATGCATTTAAAAAAACAAATTAAAGTTAGATAACAATTTTAGAAAGTCAATAATGATTTGTGAAATCACTGACAGTGTGCACAATCACTTTTGTGAATATCTTTGACATTTCCTAGCTGTTCGTCTGTATTCTTGCTATAATAGCAAAGAGCCTGCTGACTGCAGGCTGATACATGAAACTGTCCAGCAGTTGCATGCTGAATTAAGGCAAACCAGAGGTACCATCCGGTGGCATCAATTTAATGGCTCCTAAACCTAAACTGTTTTACTCAACATAACAAAGGCAAAACTGGTAAGTTTTACACACATTGGACATGTTTTTTGCCTATCTTCCATGGGGTGCAGAGTACTGTGAAACTGATTTCAGGTTAAATGGAGGTAGAACAGTGAATAAGCCAGCACGCGCAGCTGTTTTGTGGAAGTAGTTTATTGAGTTTTGAACATGATTATGTGTATTTTTGTAAAAGATTGCTTAACTTTTGAACTTGAGTATAATCTATTCCGTGACGTCATCGGAGGGGGGGGGGGGGGGGCGGGGTTCGATACCTGGCCCATGGACTAAAATGTCGCGGCGCTGACCATTCGATGCTTTCCGGAGTTCAGGGGGAATCCCGTAACTTTTTATTGCAGCCCACCAGGATGCATAATTTGTCTTCCACTGACGGCGTAGAGGGCACGAGGCCACGCCGTGTGAAATAAAAAGTATTATCAGCTCTGTAGCCCAGAGACCAGCTTGAGTTGGGTCCGCTCAGATAAGGCAGTGTTTCCTTGCGCGCACAAATACCGAAGAACGAGGGCGATTGTCCTTCCCGGTGTAACTGACCAGAAACACTCCTTGAGAAAAAAGCGCTCGCGAGTGCAAGGGCATTCGAACTGTCCGGAACATTCCGCTCTTTTGTAGAAATGAATCCCTGCATCAAACAATGGCTCCTAGCACTCAAGGATTATCAAATTAACCACTGCCGTAAAATTAAACAAAAAGGGTGAACAGACAGAAAGACAAGGTTAAACAGAACATAGATACAATTAATACATAAAAGAATTGATAGTGTTTATGTAAAATATTAATACAGTATAACAATCGTTGGTAATGGTCTTTGGTTGTGTGATTTTCGCTTCCTTATTGCATTTTAACAAAGCTAAAAGACGCTTCCGACAAATCCAGGAGTGTCAAAACTGAAATTAGTTTTATAATTCAATAAGTTCTTCGTCCTGCATCGTAGAGTGTCTATGAAAATATAATTATGCTACATACACGACCCAAAGTGTATATGAAAACGTATGCTGCATACACAATCCAAAGTGTATATGAAAACGTATGCTGCATACACGACCCAAAGTGTATATGAAAACGTATGCTGCATACACGACCCAAAGTGTATATGAAAACGTATGCTGCATACACGATCCAAAGTGTATATGAAAACGTATGCTGCATACACGATCCAAAGTGTATATGAAAACGTATGCTGCATACACGATCCAAACACATGAAAGGTTAAAAAGGGCGCTAATTGAATATGACAATACAAAACGCGGTAAGCTCCCTTTTCAACCGACAAAGTTAGACAACAGTTAAAAGATGAAATATGAAAATTAAGAGTTTACACTCGAGGCACTGAACACACTACAACTGAAACGGGATAAGTAAATTTTCATTGTTCACCGTTTAAATGTTGTTTGCGTGTTGATTTGTCGCTTGAAAAAGGGCTTACCCAGAAAATGTGCTTGTTTTGCACTGTCATATTAAATTAGTGTTTCTTGTAACCGCTTATGTCTTTGGATCTTGTTTTAGAAGCCGCTAGTCACCCATGTTTAGGATTTTTTGCATGCTACATTTTTTTTAAATCCCATTATTTCTTCTCGCTTCCCCTCGTGATTTTCCCTCCCGTTAAGTCTCATTCAGTCTAACCCTTACTGGGTCTCTTGCGACAGCACTGCTGTGCCCTGAACACAGCTTGCGCGAGGATGTTGCGCACTTAAGAAATTTACAGTCATGATGATTTGTGGTGGTGGTTGTTGATGGTTATGACGACGACCGTCGTCATCATCATCACTACCATGAAACCTTCCTTTCGTTTTAGCCTGTCAGCTTGAAGGACGTTATCCTATTGTTATTTTGTTTTGCATGTCATGTCCGACTGGACTGACTATTCTTGTACCCCTTAATAATAATAATAATAATAGCAACAATAGTCTTGATAATAATGGTATTGTAAGCATGTCTGCTTGCAGTATTCGGTAGTTGATCGTTTTTTTTGTTTATGTTAGGGCGTATTACCCTTGAAAAGGAATGCTGCACTTTAGCTTAAATTGTATCTTTTGTGAACGGGTCATCATACACACTTTTTTTATGACGTAGGCTTGTTTTTTGTTTTTTTACCTATTATGACAGGTAATGTATAAGCTTATCCAGTTGGTTGGGTGGCTTACAGTATTAATAATAGCATCAGTGGAGTGTTGACGAGAGCAGCTAAGGGTATCATGTGACCAAGAATAGAAAGAAATATGAAATAGTTCGTTTCTCATTAAACATTTCCGGAGTGGTAATGGGCACATCTCTCTCTCTGTCTATCCGTCTGTCTCTCTCCTGTCAGCAGGTGTGTTTTTTTGGTCACAATCCATCCTGTTTAATTGCTTCTGGGTGTACACGAAGTCTTCGCTTAAAGGAGTTGAGTGAGTAACATGATCTGGCTGTCAAACGCAGCTTGTTCCGTAGAAAGGCACCAGAGAAGGCTATACTTGTTTTGAAAAGTATATCTATCCTTGGCCTAGGCAAACTAAGATGATAGTTCCTAGAGTTGGAATAGCGTGAGAGAGGTTGCGTGTACAGTTTAGATATATACTCTAGGGCCTTATTGTTAATGACCCCGCACATGAACAGACCCTTGTATTTCAGTTGTTTGTGTATATAGGCTCATTATCCTCATCTTTCAATTTCTGGTCAGTAGCTAGAGTTGTATCTGAAACGATTAACTTTACGGTTCTTCTCTGCTCAGAATTTAAGAGAGAGAGAGAGAGAGAGAGAGAGAGAGAGAGAGAGAGAGAGAGAGAGAGAGAGAGAGAGAGAGAGAGAGAGAGAGAGAGAGAGAGAGAGAGAGAGAGAGAGAGAGAGAGAGAGAGAGAGAATGAATGAATGAATGAATGAATGAATGAATGAATAAATGAATGAATGAATGAATGAATGAATAAACTTTATTTTACGAGGTTAATGGGGAAGACTCGAAGTCTTTTTACATCCAGCCCTCAGCCATGAGGGAAACTACTATTAACTAAGGATACAATGAGCTACAATATGTTGAGTACATGTACATTCATACAAACCATATTGAAATGGACACGAGAGAGAGAGAGAGAGAGAGAGAGAGAGAGAGAGAGAGAGAGAGAGAGAGAGAGAGAGAGAGAGAGAGAGAGAGAGAGAGAGAGAGAGAGAGAGAGAGAGAGAGAGAGAGAGAGAGAGAGAGAGAACTCGAATACGAATATTTTATTGAGCTAGGCCATCTGCCCGTGTCAATGGGAAAGGGGGGGGGGGGGGGGTACAAATACATACACCCTGGTCGACATACATGTGCATTTCACACAGCAGAGTTTAACGATTTACTAAATACCAAAACACGCAAACGTAATCATCAAAACATTCCTTATATGGTGTCAGCATGGTTTCTACACGTATCGTGAACCCAGACTACTTCTGCTCATTTCTCAGGGCAAATGCTTTAGATACATAAATCGCAAGAGTTGTTGCATGTCTTGTATCTGCTAGGAGCAATGCCATTTTGTGCGCTGATGGGCGAGTGTAAAATTTAGCGGGTATATACTTTTCTCTTAACACTGAATATTTCGGGCATACCAACAGAAAGTGTATTTCTGATTCATACGTATCTTCTCAAAAAGGGCAGTCAAAGTTCTCCTGTGTTGTTTTTGAAAAACGTAGGCGATGCGGTTTCAAAAAGGACACACCAAGTCTCAGTCTCACTAGGTTTCTTTTTAGAGCGACGTTTTTGACCGTCAACAAATATTGCGACAATCCATGTGTTTGTTTAAAAGAGGAAAAAAAGGCATAACGATCCTTGGAATTAATGTCACTATTCCATCCTTGGAGATAGCAATCAATCAATCTCTGTTTAAATTCACACAAAAAGGCTCTTATATCGCAAACACCCTGGTTTTCCCAAACATGTCCATATCCGTATCTATACAGTGTGAAGCAAACAGAGGAGGCCCAGTTGTTTTTGTTGTTACAGTGCATATTATAAAGCATTTTGTACGATTTCAAGGGTATTCGGTCTTCTTGCATTCTTAGAATATTCAACCAATATTTAATGCATCTCGTGTATGTGGAAATATACAATGGGTATCTACCCGTTTCTCCATAAACAAGCGCATTCGGCGCTCTTGGACTAACATTAAGTAATCTTTTGATAGCAAATAAATGAATTCTTTCAATGATTCTGTTGTCGGCTATCAGACCCCAAACCTCAGAACCATAAGTAAGCATAGGGTGAATTTGGCAATCAAACAGTTTAAAAAAGAGTTTAGGGGATTGATCACCCAATGTCCATAGAAGTTTCAAAATACCGACCACGCCCTTTTTTGCCCTGTTGGCCATGTGAGAGAGAGAGAGAGTTTATTCTGGTCTTGCTAAGAATACTTGGTAATGTGGTTCAGAGGGGAGTCACTGTGGCTTTACACCGGCATTGCAGAGCGCGGGTCACGAAGCTTGGGCATAACATAACGCCTGCGTACAGCGACGGTGACCGCGGCTGCACAGTTCACAAGCTCCATGGTGATCGAGTCAGTCGTGTCCATTTTAGGGCCCGCTGACAAAACGCCTTCTGCGAACTAGAGATTAGAGGCTACTTGATAGGTGTAGAACTGCTTTAGTTGTACGGTGTCGCCTGCCAAGTCCTGGACTATAAATACCCTTCTTCTTGCGGATTGAGACGTCCCTAATAAGCCGTACGGTTTCTGTGGACGTTAAGCACCATGTTTACTTAGTTTACGGATTGAGAACTTTTTGTTTAGCTTGACTTGGCGGAGTGAGCAGGCAGGTAGTGACCAACAAACTCACAGTCGTCGTCGGCAGCTCTTCCAGCCCATTTGTTTTGGTCGGTATGTGTGCACATCTTACACAACTGTCACATATTATGCGCTCTTAATAGCTTTCATGAAAATTCCTCTCTGTCTGTGTGTGTGCGCGCGTGCGTGCGTGCATGCGTGTGTGTGTGTGTGTGTGTGTGTGTGTGTGTGTGTGTGTGTGTGTGTGTGTGTGTGTGTGTGTGTGTGTGTGTGTTAAAGATATTGCGTATTATTTTGTGATAAACACACGCGCGCGCCTAGATTGCGATTAATTGCTAGATGATGGTCGTTGTTGTGAAGCATCTGATTATCAGAACTCTATAATGTATTGCTGTTGTCAGTTAGAAACGTGTTTTGAGTTATTGATTCTAGAACGGCTATTATTATGAAGGTCTCGAACCTTGTTTTTCGAGGTAAAGTCAATTTGTTTATTCTAACAGTATTTAACCTGCTCATTTCAAATCCGTCGCCAGATGGGTGAAAAATGTTGAGCGTTTTGTGGAGGAAACGTTTGAAATATGCCGCTGCGAGACCAAAACTCAATGCATGTTGCGGTTATAGTACCGGCGAATGGAAAGTGGCTTTGCTACCGACACACCATTATTTTTAAACTCAAATTTTAAACTATAAAAGCGCAAAGTTGCGAGCTACAAAGTGTCTACAAAGTGTCCCTAGAAATACATATTTTCAAATACTTGATCTGGCAGAAACCTTACCCGCTTTGCCAAAATACTACATTTTTTCTTTACCTTTTCTATTATTCAATATAACAAATATAAAACAACTATAGAGCACATCAGACTAATCTTTATCTTTTATTCAATATAACGAATATAAAACAACTATAGAACATGTCAGTACATCTGTTCCAACAATGGATAACAGACACACAAATATACATGTACAGGCTTTGTGTAATTTTTGCATTTAGGGCTGTCTTACATTTTTCTTTCAATATTGTTTCCAGCGAGGTCCAGAAACGTCTGATACAAGCACATTTCCAACAAAAACAAAAAAGTTCAGTGGCGTCTTTTTAGTCATTGCAGAAGCCACACTGAGTATTAGCAGTGACGCCTATTTTGTTTAATACTATGTTAGTTACTATTATTCTATGTGTAATGCTCATTTGTAGCCATTTAAATTTTACATCGTTAATATTTTTGTACTTTTATCAAAACTGTATTCCAGGAAATATTTGATTTCAGTTTTTTACTCGCTAAGATACTACTACAACTACCACTAAGACACATTAGCAATGCGCTCAGCGAGCCCTAATCTCTCACAAGATCTGCTGGTATAAATATACATAACATGCACATTAGTCATAATTTACTATTTATATGTATTAAACATTAGAAGCGATGGGGAAGGGGGATTATTACAAACAACACACACGCACGATGAGGTGAGGAAACTGAATATTGGTTTTATTTTATTTCGGGCGGAAGCATTGTGAAAGGAAAAAAGGTTTTTCACTTCGTTTTGAAGGACGAAAGAGTTGAGCAGTGCCTGAGAACAGGAGTGAGTGAGCTCTAACTATATCATTGGCGGGAACTGCCACAAGTATAATTTTTGTCGCGACAAACACCTGTTTGTCGCGACAAAACACGTCTTTTGTAGCGACAAATTTTGTCGCGGAAAGCATGCTTTTGTCTTTACAAGCTTTTGTCTTGACAAGCTTTTGTCGCGACAAAAATGGTACTTGTGGCAGCCCCCGCCAAAGATATTAATATAACGTCCAAACTAGGAAAAATAGCAAAATCTGTGGGTCCTGTTTTTGTATTGTTTGATCTTTAGAGAATCACCAAAGAAGCGGAGCGGACTGGGCGGAGTGTAGACATATAGCTGTTCAGAGAACTAGGAAGAACCGGAATCACTTATAGCATGGAAGCACATGCGTGCAGCGTTGTATCTGACAGGTTATAAAATCCTTGGTCATCTTTGTACAAGATCCAAACACATAAAAGTTTAAAAACTTCAGTTGCATGCAGACTTACTACTTCAATAAAAAAATAAAAATAAAAATGTTTTCCTTTCTTTTCTTCTTTTCTTTTTCGTTGTGGTTCATATGTCTTCTTCATCGGTTCTTTTGTGTGTGTGTGTGTGGGTTTTTTTTTTGTCAAACAAATGCACAGTTCCACACAAACGTATATGAGTATGTAAAATAGCATTTTAAGAGGCTGCATATGGACACAGTTTATTCTATTATGCATTTCTCGAACTTAGTTCTTTTTCAAATAAAAGGAGTAGATCAAAATATTTACCATATCTGTATTTACTAATACACATTTTTGCTATTAGAATAACATGATTGATGGCTAGAACGTCACTGCTGTTTTCCGTTTCATTATATCCAAATAAAACGTCCTTCAAAATTTTATTTGATTAATTTATCAGATTTTTAAATATGCATATTCCTCGCCTTTTTTTCCCCTCCAAATTAAATTAATTTTACCACAAGACCAAAAGAAATATTCAGTGTAATCAGTAATAGTAAACATGGTGCTTAACGTCCACAGAAACCGTGAGGCTTATTAGGGACGGGGAGAAGGGGGCAAGGGGGTACGGAGGTGGGAGGAGAGGGAGACTATATACCTATCGCTACACTGTCACCACCAGAATGATTCCTGCATTAAGATGGGCAGCGATGAGAGCCATTTTAATGTTTCAGTAGGAAGTGATGGACAAAGTCGCAAGACAATGTCCACAAACCACAACCTTTCTGAAGAGAAAGGAGAGCCGAAGCGGTATCGAACCGAGGTCCTTCCGCTTACCAGCCTTACCGTTAGGCCAAACCGGCTCACGGATGTAATCAGTTTCATCTGTGCAGAATTTACAGTTTCTATTTTCAAATATTCCCATTCTATGTAGTAGTATCTTTGTTGGATGTATATTCTGACAGTGACTATTCGGGACATAATTCTTTTTCTTAAAATTACTTTTTTCCAGATTCAGAAAAAGAAGAAGAAAACAACTCCGCTGAATTCCTTTCGCCCTCTTCTATCTATTTTATTCTTGACCAATCAGAGCTCTCTTTGCTTTTCCAATGGTAATAAGTTCCAATTCTTGCTTTACTCTCAGTACTTCAGCATGTAGAGGCTGGTCGTCTGTAAACTATGAGGTTTTGTTTTTTCCATAATCTATACAGAAATATCTGATTTTCACTTTTGTTAAATCCGGTACATTTTGTGCATTGCTAATCTGCATTTCCTCTGTTAACGCATTTTTCAGCATGTTATTCAGCTTATCAACAAACACAGGGTCTTTTAAATATGGTTATTAAATCGCCAGTATCCTGGCCCACGCACAAAAGAAGATGTAGATAACCTTAAAGTAACAGCTCTATGATCGATGTTCGGCAATGACACAATGTCAAAACTCACACAGGACTGCATCACATTCGTTAACAAAACAATAGTCTAATCTACGAGCCTTTCTCCACATGTAAGCCTTTTCGTCAGCGTGCAACACACGCCACACATCGATCACGTTAAGACGTGACATGGTTTGCCTAAATCTCTGCACGTCTTGAGTACAATATGGGTTTCCCGATACAATGTCTAGATCATTGTTAATGACACTATTAAGACTCTCATTATTATTACTTGTCTTCCTTCAAAATCATTTAAATTTTCAAAAAATTAATCATTTTTTCTTTTCTTCAGCTTTAAGGTGTGGAGCGTACATGTTTGCAATCACGACATCAATACCTTCACCCTTTAGGTGGATGACTACTCTCATTGTTTAATAATATTCACATCACATTTTTTTTTATTATATCAAAATCATTTCTCCCTGACTGTGTGCGAACTTCTACATATATAATTGTCCCGCCCCATTGTTTTTCCCATATAGAAATATCTTGTTTTGTCAAGTGTGTTTCTTGCAGACAAATAATATCATAATGTTGCTGTTTAAAATAACGGAATATTGCTAGGCGTTTCTTGTTTTGTTTTAGCCCTCTGGCGTTCACTGTGGCCGAAAAAAGGTCACCCATACTAGAAACTGTCATACCGTAATCGTAGTTGAAGTCTCAGGTCCGAAATCCCCAAAGCAGGGACCATCCTTGTACCAAACCTGAAGGCACATGAAGCTCACGTGCAGTTCGGCCCTCGGTCCTCACTGGCACTGTCTTCGTCACCCGTCTGCTCGGACGCCTCTTGGAGACGTGCTCGTCTGTCTGTCGGGGGAGTGTCACCTGTGGGTGACAGGCGGCGTTTCAGCGAGTCGTCACGGGTGGAGTGGGCGCGGTTCTGGCGTCGTGGGCTGCGGCCTCTTGCTGGAGGGGTCATCTGTTGACTGTCCGATGTGGCGCCGCTCTTCTTGTGCTGTTTGGTTGTGTAGTCGGTGATGGGGGTCTTGTTTTGTTTGTTTGTTTGACGTTTGTCTGTCTGGTTCGGGGGGTTCTTGGTCGGGGTGAAGAAGGCGCTGGAGTCGTCGACGTCGGTGTCGTTGTTCACTTATGGAATAAGCGAACAGACGTTGTCACCGGCTCTGTGTCCGTCAGCTAGGCATTGCCAGCACTTCACTGGGTTGGGACAGTCAGCCGTCTTGTGTTGTCCTTTTTGTAGACAATTTCTGCAGTTAGCAGCCGCTTCGCGCAGAATGTTCTTTTGTTCTCGGTGGTAGACCGACGCCTTGAACGGCCCCACCTGAATAAACTTGGGGAGAGGACCACGTGGGACTGACACATAGATGATCCTTCTTCCTGTCAGCCAGTGTGTCAGTTTGCCTTTCTCATCAGGATCTCTCTCAAGGATGAGTTTTTATCGCAGTGTGCAGCCCAGCTCTTGCACGGACTTTAAAATCTGATCTGAGAACGAAATGGGTACATTACTAACAATCACCTTCGTTGCTGGAGTTTCCTCTTCTTTCCTGTCGAGTGAACGAACTAGGTAGGGGTTCTTGTCTTTGACAGTCACCTGCACTCCCCTCACTGCCATTCCCTGAATCAGCAGCTTCTGTCGACGCCTTTATCACGGGGGTAGAGTCTCCAGAGACCGCTGATTTTTGTGTGCTCCGATTATCGAGTTGAACCCGGTTGTTTTTTCTGCAGATGAGCATATTTCGGCTGTAGAGAAGTCCTTTTTGTCAAACGCCGGTAGCGAATTGTTTTGCACAAACACAGGTAAAGTGTGTTCAGGTTCATTTTGTGCCATCCTGTGCACGTGGAAGAAGTGTGAGTTGACTGGCAACAAAACAACGCCGACAGCGCAAAAGAGCGATCAGCCGATACAAACAAGAGCAAAAGGAAAAGGGGAAAAAATCACCAAAAATCCAAAATAGTACACGATTCTGACAATAGATGGATCAAATTGATCAGAACGGCACAGCCAAACTCGTAGATAACAAAACGAACACAAACGATCCCGCTAAAGAGTCCACACCAGCTGTCCGAAACACATCCGCTCGACTTCGAACTCTCAGCCTCCGCTTAAAAAGAACGTTGTTTATTATGACTAA
Organism: Alviniconcha strummeri; assembly: GCA_963584105.1. Lineage (NCBI taxonomy): Eukaryota > Metazoa > Mollusca > Gastropoda > Provannidae > Alviniconcha > Alviniconcha strummeri. The sequence goes on from OY757541.1 coordinate 44,640,916, forward strand.
ACACAATATACGAATTTTCGGGTAAGCCCCCTTTTCAAGCTATAAACAATACCGAAACAACATTTGAACGGTGAAAAATGAGATGTAGGATACTTATAGGCATTTATTTCAACTGTTTTGTTACGTTGTTGTGGTGTCCAGTGTTTGCGTCCTTGTACAGCTTTTTTGGGGGGGTGGGGGGTGGGGGCGGCAAAACTGGCAAACTAAAAGGTCTGGTGTGTGCGAAAGGCTATGGATTGCAGATGGATGGCATAAATTCCTGTGTGTCTGCATTGTAAATCGATTGGCTTAAACGCATTCTGTGTGATAATGGGAAAAATTGCCATTCTGCGCTGTATAAGTATTATTATTATAAAATGACCGAACTGTGTATTGTTATTGTCAAACATCATCTATTCACATCAACAGTACAAGGAACTACAAACACCAAATTTAAATGATATTAAAAAATAAAATTTAAAAAGTAGAAATTTGAAGAACAGATTTGCAGTGGAGAATTACTACTACATGGTAAACATTAGACCCAACAACGTTTACCTTGTTTACATGCTGTCTAGCTTATACTTTCCCTGAAACTGGTCGACTATGTGGGGAATAAAGCGAAGAATTGCTGGTGAGAAAGAACGAGCGTTAAGAACAAGAGAAATGTGCTTCGACAGAGATGTCTTCGTCTAGAAACAAAGCAAAAACAAAACAAAACAACAACAACAATACTGCTAATAATAATGTACATTTATCATGCGCTCATCAACGCCCTGAGCGCTCACATGATACATATTAACCTAAATGTGATATTCTGTACACATGTAGAGCATAGTCCTACCAAAACAATTTACATAAAGTATTATATATATAAAAAACGCACTACACACACACACACACACACACACACACACACACACACACACACACACACACACACACACACACACACACACACACACACACACACACAGGGGCGGGGATAGCTCAGTGGTTAGAGCGCCGGACTCGTGATTGAAAGGTCGCGGGTTCGAATCCCTGCTGGAGCGGCGGGAGAATTTTCTTCTCCAGGGTCGACTTTCTGTGCTGACTCTTATTTCGGTATCCGTTCCACCCCCGTGTTACCGCAGTAGCACGTAAAAGATCCCGGTCATCCTGCCAAAAGTGCAGGTGGCAGGTTACAGCTAAACACCCATACACCTTACGTATGTGGCTTTGCTTGAAGTGACATGGTGCATGGTTGTATGGTGTACACAGGACTTGCGCCGAGACGGCTGCAGTTTCATGTGGCACCAGCCATGCCAGCGCTGTAAGTACACCACTTCGGTGGATATTCAAAACAAAACAAAAATGTGCTACAAAGCTAGTCACTTATGTAGAACCACATGCGAGCGCAGTGATTCTGCTCAAGAGAGCGGAGAATAGCGCTATATAAGCGATCATCTATCTATCTATCTACACTGACTGTAGCAGAAACTGGGTACTGATACTAGTTAGGATCGAAATACTGTGAGAAGAGGAAGGTTTGGCTTTAAAAGATGACAGGTCTATGCCACGTATCAAATCCAGTACACAACTGTGAGTGAAAAAGGGCAACTTTATTCGCAAAGTGCCAGAAATTAAACAGCGTAACAATTTTTTTAAACATTGTCTCTGTACAATTCCGTGCTCTTACTTTTGCATTTGACCTTGGCAGGACCACCCAGATTCATGTTGACATCCGCATGTATGTATCCACACATGTTATTTAATTACAAATGACATGTACATCAATATTCATGCATCGTTATAGGAAGTTTGCCTAAGCAACGAAAACAGGTGTCTTTTCAGACAAATATCTGTGACCAAACTATAAGCATGTAGCATTTGTTTTGGTCATCAGTATACCATCATCATCATCAAAATACCAACATTTGATCCATCACTAAATCTCATTTTAGTGGTACACAGTTATACTCCCAAATGCCCATTACCCCTCCCTATCCCAATGTAGACTCTTCTCTGGTGTGGGAGCTGAGGGCCACAGCTGTGGATTCGTACCAGACACAGCGACCCCACACCAAGGAAAAATCTGGGGAACCTACACAGGGTGGGTTGTCTCCCTTGCACTGTCACATCCCTGATACAAGCAAACAAGAAAACTGTATTAGCACAATACTGCTGCTCTGCTTTCCCACGAGCGAGGCAGGAGTTTGGTACGAGTATAGTCCCTTATTGAGTGGAGCAACGGGCGGGTGGTTGGCGGACAGGCACTCCACTCTCCCGGTCAGCGCGTAACCGTAACTTTCTGTAGCTAATGTCGGTAGGGAGGGCTGAGATTGTTTCGATTTTAAAGTGCATTTTACACCTAGATCATACCTACCACAGTGCCCATTTAATTTTGAAGGTATCTACTATATAATATCTTCAGATTATTCAGAGCTTATTCAGATTATTGAAGAAAGTGTATAGCCTATAGATTTGAAATTGAATCAGATATGAATACTAGACCAATGTATATAGTATATTCAGCATGGAGGCATGATAATTAGTAATAATATCACAAGCACCCCAACCCTCAGTTAAAAACAAACCAGCATGGCTACACCCTTAGAAATTCAAACTCTAAAGCCACAAAAGTACTTTGAAATAATAGAAGTTTTATTGCATAACAATGATAAATATTGATAGAACAACCATATGAAGCCTTCAAACAAAAATGTTCCATGTTTCAGGCCAACTTGTGTTCTCGTGTGGTACACCCTTTAAACCTGGAAGGATTCCTCAGGGGGAGAACATAAAATTCAAACAACAACAACAACAACAGCACACAGTAAGAAATGTGGTAAACAAAGTAAAATTATAGTACAACACATACATGTTTAACAGTTGCAGGCTCTTGTCAGGTTGATTCTGGTGTTTCAGTTGACTTTGAGTCTGCGGGCATATACAGGGTTGATCAACTTCCAGCAGTCTGTGTGCTGTGAGGTCCACTTGGGCCTACAGAAAAAGATGAATTTGCTTGTGTCTATTATTGCTATTAGTGTATTAATACAATTAGTATTATGATAATAGATTACTGATTTAGAGCTCTCTCTATCACTATTATCAGCCTCATATAATGTTAATTGAACTACATCCTCTCCATTTCTTTCTCATGTAAATTCTCATCTGTTGGACTTCTTTCGTTTCGAGTTGTTCCTCAACAGCAGTGCAACGGACATTGTCCTTGTGACTCTGCCCAGCAGGGCTGTAGAAACAGCAATTACACGGTGCACTAGTCGCTACGCAATGGCGAGGAGACACCGCCTTAACACTTCCATTGTTCTGGCAGCGGTCCACGGTTTCTCCGGTATTTTTCGGGCGGTATCCGCGGTCGAACCTTCACTATTTCGTTCTCTTCCCCCCGTGTCCCCGTCCCTAATAAGCCACCTCGCTTCTGTGGACGTAAAGCAAAATGGTCACTGTCACTAGTCCTCGAAAACAGGTAAACAAAGACAGCTAGACTAGAGCGAGTATTTTTTACTGATGTAGACTATGTTAAACAACATTTTGTTCTAGGTTGTCACGGCTTACTAGGCTTATTTAATTGGTCATTTTACACAGTCATTTCCCTTTACTCGTAAAAATGCTCAGGGGTATGGGCTGAGAAACTGCTTGACATTTCTTGTAAAAACTAATGATCATGAGAACCAGTGGAAGGGAGAAATGTAGCAGTCACGAACTATCGGACCGGTGGGAATTTCGAGTCCTGTTTTGTCACGCGCGGATAATGACACAATTACAACTGCTGACACCCAGTTGCTAACTGCACTTCTGGCTTAGGCCTATATACCTACACCGTGGCAGCTTCACACAACGCTTATTGTTCCAGCTGCTCTCACGCAAAGCAGCTCAAAACAGCAACAATAATGACACTGCAGCACACAGAACTACACATGCGTGTTCGTCAGTCAGTAGAGCAGATGACCATTTTTATGCATCATCCGTAGGGAGGGCTGGGTGGATTCAGAGGTGGCTAATGAGACCACTCCGACCCCGAAAGTCTCTGGGTCAGTGAGGGCAGGTCATCAAAGCCGTGTGATCCTGGGTTGTGGAGCTGCTGCTTTGTCCGACCTTTCCCCTTAGTCTTTTGGCTGCCTCAACACGACGTTTTTCCACAGTGGGTGCTCACAAGTACAGAATACGTGTGACAATCACAGGACCGCAAAACCCAGCACCCACCACGGACTCTGTGCGTTTGAAACCACCTGCACAAGGCCTGATACAAGACATGAAATGGCAAGTGAAGTAGTCATAATCACAATGATACAAGACATGATACTAGACTTACGTCACACATGTTATGCAAGAACACGAGATAATCACCCGAGAAAAGGTTCCTAGTCAGTATACGAACTGACAGCAGCTGCCGAAACCTAAAGAAATAGCTTGACCTTACAATAGCAGGTTACTGTCTAATCTCATTTTCCCGGCAAAGCAAACCAACCGGAAAAACAAGACTTGAAGGAGATACTCCACTGTAGTCAGCACCATTACTTTTACTGCCGAAGTAAAAGTTACAAAATCACGACCTGCTTCACAGCAACTCAGTCAGGCCTTTCCGAAAGACAGTAAGAGTGACGCTAACTCTCGAAATCCAGATCAGCAGCAGAGCAGAAACGACTCACAAAAATACACCATATTCACGTCTAACACGCAATCGAGCTCCGCTCCTGACAACACAGATCATCACTCAGCCTGGCCGAACAGAAACCACAGGTATTTCAAACGCAACAATTAACCCAACTATCGGCAAACGAAACCGCCGTCTTGTGAAAATTTTGAAATAACAGTATTTTACCAAATGTCTTTTTAATATAATTATAAAAAAATGTATTTATTTTTGTCAGTGTAGACAAATAAGAGGTCACTTTATTCCCCATTTAAATGAAAGGCTCCCTAAAAAAATATTTTTTAAGACAGGGAGGGTGTAGCAAACATGGCGGTCTGCGACATGTGCTACAGGAAGGTGAAGCGCGTGATCGCTGGCGTGTTCCGAGTTTACGGAGAGTTCGTGGGCAGACACCCTGTGTGGTTCATCGTCCTCCCTATCGTCATCCTCGGCGGTCTAGGGGTCGGGATGGTGGCCATGGATGAAGAAAAGGACCTAGAAAAAGTCTACTTCCCCATGAACAGCCGCGCCATGAAAGATCGTCAATACGTCCGAGACATATTTCCAGACCTCAGCAACGTATCGTACAATGCCTTCTCTCTGAGCGACACAGACAAAGCGGTGGTTCTCCTTTTCAAATCCAAATCTGGCCAAACCATTTTCGATTCCAACACCATAAATGAAATTGCTGCCATCGTCAACGGCGTGAAAAGCCTCAGCAGCTCCGGAAAGACATACAGCAACGTGTGCGCCAAGTCCTCTACTAAATGTGTTGTGGATGGAGAGATTGCTTTGGACCCTGCCTTCCAGAATGCTGTGGCTGTCGGAACGGTCACCTACCCTTTCTATAACAACGTGGACCTCAAGACGTCTATATCTGGTGAAACTCTCAATGGGGGGAAGCTTGTCACGGCAACAGTACTCAAGATCTCGTTCACGCTGGCCGAAGATGCGAAAGACTGGAAGAGGGAATTTGTCACCTACGCCAAGAACCAGGACCCGACCCACGCTGAGATGACCTATGGGACCCCAGAGTCTTTAGATGAAGAATTGGACAAGAGCACCAAAGGCGACATTACCTTCTTCTCTGTGACCATCACCCTGTGCTGTACCTACGCCTCTGTGGTATCCTCGGGAGGCAACCCCGTGTCGACGCGCGGCATGCTGGCTTTTGGGGGAACCCTGGCTGCAGGTCTCGGCATCGTGGGCTCCATGGGGCTGCTCATCGTCTGCGGAGTCAAGTTTGTCAACATCGTGGGCGTCGTCCCTTTCCTCATCATCGGTGAGTTTTGTGTACTACCACCAGTACTGATACTCCTCCACCTCCTCCTCCTCTCTCTCTCCAGGTCTCATGATCATAGTACATTTGTGCCCGAAGATGGGCTTTTACAGGCCCTGCGATACGTGAAAAAGAAACTGAGGCTATCGAATAAATCTAGCGACGAGAAAGAACCAATATTTAATTGGGAATCATCACGGAGGTTGCAATGAAACCACACGCGCAACAGATCACTCTTCAAAAAGATGACTTACACAGACTATAGTTTCTTTTCGCTTGATTTGACTGCAAGACAGCTATTTGTAACTAAAAGGCTGACATTCAAAACAGTTGAAAGTTCATCTTATGCTGTTTGACTCGGTTGAAAATTATATCCGGTATCTCATTGCCATAGTTCTGTCTATGCTGGAAAACTGAATCTCATATTTATCTTCATTGTTCATTAATACTACGTTATTTCCCGGACTCTCAAGTCCTCGTGGTGTTTGCTTATTCTAAACCTGATGCCTATGGTGTCTCAGGGATCGGCGTGGACGACATGTTTCTGTTGATGTCCTCTTGGAGCGAGAACCTCCCTAGCGATGTCCAGGAGCAGACGGTCCAGCACGTGCCGAAGATCTTAGGCAAGACTTTGGCCACCGCCGGAATCGGCATCACCATCACCTCCCTCACTGACTTCCTGGCCTTTGTCATCGGTACCACCTCCGTCTTCATGAGTGTCACCAACTTTTCTCTCTATGCCGGTGAGTATTTCATCATCATCGGTATCACCACCACCACCATCGCCGTCACCTCCCTCACTGACTTCCTAGCTTTTGTCATCGGTAACACCTCCGTCTTCATGAGTGTCACCAACATTTTTGTCTATGCCGGTGAATACTTCGCATCACCATCGATATCATCATCATTATCATCATTGTCACTGCCTCCTTCGCTGACTTCCTGACATTAGTCATTGCACCACCTTCATTTTTACTGAGTCCCACAAACGTTTTATGAGTGCAAGTGAGAAGATCATCATCATCATCGTCATGTAGGCTACATTTATCATGCACTCATCAACGCCCTGAGCATTCACATGATACATCATTATCAAATGGTCTGGCGACGACGCGGAGGAGTCAGAAGAAACACGTCCCACATGACCTACAAAGCCATTAGCAGCTGAGGGAGGGCGGGTGGACAGAGGCAACAACACTGCAGAACAGGCTGTGCGGAATATCTGCGTTAAATCAGGAAGAATCAGCAAATCTGAGAGAATGCGCTGCCAAAGGTCATTTGGACATTTCAGGTTTTAATGTGGCATAGTGTATGATGTTCCACGCTTAATAAGAGAGTATGGGGTAGAATTATATATTAATGTCTGATTTCAGATAAAGTGTGATTTCAGGGTGGTGTGGCATAGTAATGCAATTTGCATTTTCACCCCCAGCAAAGACCTGGATGTTGTTTGCATCATGGGGCAGGAAGAAAGAAAAAAGACGATGAGAGAGAGAGAGAGAGAGAGAGAGAGAGAGAGAGAGAGAGAGAGAGAGAGAGAGAGAGAGAGAGAGAGAGAGAGAGCGCAATTCTGGATGGCTTTGGATACTGACCAGAGCTGTTGACTCCATCAACAAACAAGGG
>OY757541.1:44648632-44671791 GCA_963584105.1 Alviniconcha strummeri
TCTCATCGTCTTTTTTCTTTCTTCCTGCCCCATGATGCAAACAACATCCAGGTCTTTGCTGGGGGGTAAAAATGCAAATTGCATTACTATGCCACACCACCCTGAAATCACACTTTATCTGAAATCAGACATTAATATATAATTCTACCCCATACTCTCTTATTAAGCGTGGAACATCATACACTATGCCACATTAAAACCTGAAATGTCCAAATGACCTTTGGCAGCGCATTCTCTCAGCTTTGCTGATTCTTCCTGATTTAACGCAGATATTCCGCACAGCCTGTTCTGCAGTGTTGTTGCCTCTGTCCACCAGCCCTCCCTCAGCTGCTAATGGTTTTGTAGGTCATGTGGGACGTGTTTCTTCTGACTCCTCCGCGTCGTCGCCAGACCATTTGATAATGATGTATCATGTTAATGCTCAGGGCGTTGATGAGTGCATGATAAATGTAGCCTACATGACGATGATGATGATGATCTTCTCATTTGCACTCATAAAACGTTTGTGGGACTCAGTAAAAATGAAGGTGGTGCAATGACTAATGAATGACTAATGTCAGGAAGTCAGCGAAGGAGGCAGCGACAATGATGATAATGATGATGATATCGATGGTGATACGAAGTATTCACCGGCATAGACAAAAATGTTGGTGACACTCATGAAGACGGAGGTGTTACCGATGACAAAAGCTAGGAAGTCAGTGAGGGAGGTGACGGCGATGGTAGTGGTGGTGATACCGATGATGATGAAATACTCACCGGCATAGAGAGAAAAGTTGGTGACACTCATGAAGACGGAGGTGGTACCGATGACAAAGGCCAGGAAGTCAGTGAGGGAGGTGATGGTGATGCCGATTCCGGCGGTGGCCAAAGTCTTGCCTAAGATCTTCGGCACGTGCTGGACCGTCTGCTCCTGGACATCGCTAGGGAGGTTCTCGCTCCAAGAGGACATCAACAGAAACATGTCGTCCACGCCGATCCCTGAGACACCATAGGCATCAGGTTTGGAATAAGCAAACACCACGAGGACTTGAGAGTCCGGGAAATAACGTAGTATTAATGAACAATGAAGATAAATATGAGATTCAGTTTTCCAGCATAGACAGAACTATGGCAATGAGATACCGGATATAATTTTCAACCGAGTCAAACAGCATAAGATGAACTTTCAACTGTTTTGAATGTCAGCCTTTTAGTTACAAATAGCTGTCTTGCAGTCAAATCAAGCAAAAAGAAACTATAGTCTGTGTAAGTCATCTTTTTGAAGAGTGATCTGTTGCGCGTGTGGTTTCATTGCAACCTCCGTGATGATTCCCAATTAAATATTGGTTCTTTCTCGTCGCTAGATTTATTCGATAGCCTCAGTTTCTTTTTCACGTATCGCATGGCCTGTGAAAGCCCATCTTCGGGCACAAATGTACTATGATCATGAGACCTGGAGAGAGAGAGGAGGAGGAGGTGGAGGAGTATCAGTACTGGTGGTAGTACACAAAACTCACCGATGATGAGGAAAGGGACGACGCCCACGATGTTGACAAACTTGACTCCGCAGACGATGAGCAGCCCCATGGAGCCCACGATGCCGAGACCTGCAGCCAGGGTTCCCCCAAAAGCCAGCATGCCGCGCGTCGACACGGGGTTGCCTCCCGAGGATACCACAGAGGCGTAGGTACAGCACAGGGTGATGGTCACAGAGAAGAAGGTAATGTCGCCTTTGGTGCTCTTGTCCAATTCTTCATCTAAAGACTCTGGGGTCCCATAGGTCATCTCAGCGTGGGTCGGGTCCTGGTTCTTGGCATAGGTGACAAATTCCCTCTTCCAGTCTTTCGCATCTTCGGCCAGCGTGAACGAGATCTTGAGTACTGTTGCCGTGACAAGCTTCCCCCCATTGAGAGTTTCACCAGATATAGACGTCTTGAGGTCCACGTTGTTATAGAAAGGGTAGGTGACCGTTCCGGCAGCCACAGCACTCTGGAAGGCAGGGTCCAAAGCAATCTCTCCATCCACAACACATTTAGTAGAGGACTTGGCGCACACGTTGCTGTATGTCTTTCCGGAGCTGCTGAGGCTTTTCACGCCGTTGACGATGGCAGCAATTTCATTTATGGTGTTGGAATCAAAAATAGTTTGGCCAGATTTGGATTTGAAAAGGAGAACCACCGCTTTGTCTGTGTCGCTCAGAGAGAAGGCATTGTACGATACGTTGCTGAGGTCTGGAAATATGTCTCGGACGTATTGACGATCTTTCATGGCGCGGCTGTTCATGGGGAAGTAGACTTTTTCTAGGTCCTTTTCTTCATCCATGGCCACCATCCCGACCCCTAGACCGCCGAGGATGACGATAGGGAGGACGATGAACCACACAGGGTGTCTGCCCACGAACTCTCCGTAAACTCGGAACACGCCAGCGATCACGCGCTTCACCTTCCTGTAGCACATGTCGCAGACCGCCATGTTTGCTACACCCTCCCTGTCTTAAAAAATATTTTTTTAGGGAGCCTTTCATTTAAATGGGGAATAAAGTGACCTCTTATTTGTCTACACTGACAAAAATAAATACATTTTTTTATAATTATATTAAAAAGACATTTGGTAAAATACTGTTATTTCCAAATTTTCACAAGACTGCGGTTTCGTTTGCCGATAGTTGGGTTAATTGTTGCGTTTGAAATACCTGTGGTTTCTGTTCGGCCAGGCTGAATGATGATCTGTGTTGTCAGGAGCGGAGCTCGATTGCGTGTTAGACGTGAATATGGTGTATTTTTGTGAGTCGTTTCTGCTCTGCTGCTGATCTGGATTTCGAGAGTTAGCGTCACTCTTACTGTCTTTCGGAAAGGCCTGACTGAGTTGCTGTGAAGCAGGTCGTGATTTTGTAACTTTTACTTCGGCAGTAAAAGTAATGGTGCTGACTACAGTGGAGTATCTCCTTCAAGTCTTGTTTTTCCGGTTGGTTTGCTTTGCCGGGAAAATGAGATTAGACAGTAACCTGCTATTGTAAGGTCAAGCTATTTCTTTAGGTTTCGGCAGCTGCTGTCAGTTCGTATACTGACTAGGAACCTTTTCTCGGGTGATTATCTCGTGTTCTTGCATAACATGTGTGACGTAAGTCTAGTATCATGTCTTGTATCATTGTGATTATGACTACTTCACTTGCCATTTCATGTCTTGTATCAGGCCTTGTGCAGGTGGTTTCATACGCACAGAGTCCGTGGTGGGTGCTGGGTTTTGCGGTCCTGATAGTATTGATGACCCAAAACAATTCTGGAAAGATGTAAAAGCATGCATTGGATTCGGCAGAAAACAGAACGTCGAAAATAAGATTACGAAAGATCAGTGGCTTCAGCATTTTATGACAGTATTTAACTCTGGAAATAACGATAGGGAATCAGATGCTGAGAAGTGGGAAAAGAGTAGTGAGCATCATTCTCCAAACATCGAAAGTCTAGACTGTCCGATATCCGAGGAAGAAGTGACCGAATCAATCCGTAAGCTGAAGCAGAGGAAAGCAAGTGGACTAGATAACGTGTTAGCAGAAATGTTGAAATCAGCTGGAGCTCTACTAACTCCATTCCTTACTGAATGCTTTAACGAAATCTTTAAAAGTGGTTCCTACCCAGATACGTGGACCAGAGCTGTCATTGTGCCCATACACAAGAAAGGGGACACTGGGGCTGCAGATAACTGTCGAGGGATTTCGTTACTAAGCCTCTTAGGGAAATGTTATACTACCATTCTGAATAAGAGATTATACGAGTGGTTGGAAAATACTAACAAAATTGCAGAAACGAAAGCAGGTTTCAGAAAAGGATACTCGACCACAGATCATGTTTTTACATTATACGCCATTACACAAAAATATTTGTCTAGACCAGGTGGAAAACTGTATGTTCCTTTCATAGACCTGAGAAAAGCATTCGATTCGGTCAGGCGGGACACGTTATTAAACATGCTATGTAGTGCTGATATCTCTAACACCTTTATCAATGCAGTGAAAGCCATTTACGGTAAGGTGTTGTCGTGTGTGAAGGTGAATGGCGAATTTACCGATATGTTCGACTGTCCTCAAGGTCTCAGGCAAGGATGTGTGTTGAGCCCTACGCTGTTTTCTATTGTAATTAATGAAATAGCAACAAGCGTGGCAAACGAAGGAAAGCACGGTATACAGTTGCTCCCTGGTTTGATCGAGCTTTTCATTTTGCTCTTCGCTGATGACCTGGCACTCCTGTCATGTTCGTCACATGGACTCCAAGTACAACTTGACTGTGTGCATAGATTATGTATGGAGCTTGGGCTGGAGATAAATACTGAGAAATCTAAGATTATGGTTTTCAGAAAGGGCGGCTTCCTTGGGAGGTATGAACAGTGGTCGATCGATGGAAATGAACTGGAAGTGGTAAATAAGTACGTGTATTTAAGTTTTACTTTCACAACGTCGATGAGCTTACAGGAAAGCGCCAAACAGCTGGCTTTGAAAGGTAAAAAGGGCTCTATTCGATGTATTAAGGCTACACAGCCGATTGGAACAAATGACTCGCAACACCTTTTTCAACATATTTGATTCAAAAATCCAGCCTTTTTTTTGTACTCTAGTGAAGTGTGAGGAGTACTTGTAAAGGATAACAATCCGACTGAAAGTGTACATCTCTTTGCCTGCAAGAGATTTCTCAACGTGGCAGCCCGCACACCAAACAAAATGGTGTATGGCGAGCTTGGTCGGCACCCTCTACAGATCAGTTGTTACATCAGAGCAATAATGTACTGGTTTCGTTTATTGAAGATGGATTCTGAGCGCCTGCCAAACCAAGCTTATCGCATGCTGATGAATCATGACAGTAACGGTAAATGCAACTGGGCCTCAAGCATTAGGTCAGTGTTACAATCTCTTGGTTTTGGCTACGTTTGGTTAGCTCAAGGTGTCACAAGACAAAACTGTTTTCTGCGCATGTTTAAACAAAGATTTACAGATGTGTTCAGACAGGACTGGATGGCCGGTATTAATTCTAGTGACCGTTTTATCCAGTATCGCAAGTTTAAATCTGTGCTGGAACCAGAGAAATATCTTGACAGCATCCGACAAAAGTGCTTTAGTGATGCACTCATCAGGTTCAGACTAGGTATAAGCGATATAAATGTTCACAAAAACCGATACAAAGCAAGTGATCTTCCTACTGGGAATGATTGTCCTTTCTGTCCAGGAGTAGAAGAGCACGAGTGCCATTTGTGCTTCAAATGTTCTATGTATAATGATATTAGACCCAACCTAATGAAAAACATAGAACCTTATCAAGAGTCAGCACAGTTGGCGAGGCTCATGTATTCTAGGGATGACGGGACAATAAGAAAGATAGCATGGTATATGTTCAAGGCTTTTGAATTGAGAAAACGTGCAGTGGACTAGATGGGACAGTGAAACTAGTGCTGGATTAGTCAGACACGCCCGTGCCGTGGAAGCGATTGTGAGTGTACTATATTCCATGTATATAGATATATATATATGTGCGTGTGTGTGTGTGTGTGTGTGTGAGAGAGAGAGAGAGAGAGAGAGAGAGAGAGAGAGAGAGAGAGAGAGAGTGAGAGAGAGAGAGAGAGAGTGTATGTGTGTGTGTGTGTGTGTGTGTGTGTGTGTGTGTGTGTGTGTGTGTGTGTGTGTGTGTGTGTGAGGGCGCAGGCGCCCCCAGGCGCAACACGACTGTAATACAAAATGTGAAAATGTACTCATACTGATAACTATTGTTACCCCTATGAGACTGGGTAGATGGCCTGAAATCATTAAAGAAATGTCATTGTCATTCTCTCTCTCTCTCTCTCTCTCTCTCTCTCTCTCTCTCTCTCTCTCTCTCTCTCTCTCTCTCTCTCTCTCTTGCTTGCAACGAACTTGCAGCAACCCATGAATGTTTTGCAATGAATTAAGATATCTGGGCTGCATGAAGCAGAGTAAGGCCAACAGAAGTAATATTAATCTAAATAAATGGTATAAGCGTTTCAAGAATCGTTCTGCAAACAACCATACTGATGACAATGTACCAGATGCTAGCCAGTTTGATATTTCAGAAGAATCGGAACACTTTCTGACTAAAGAAATCACAGAGATGGAAGTTTAAAAAGCTATTACGAAATTAAAATGTGGAAAAGCATGCGGATTACCGGAATTACAGCAGAAATGTTAAAAGCAGGACAGGATGTGGTGTTTTTTCTTACTTGGATGATTATTGCATTGTTTGAAAAGGGTATTTACCCACAGGATTGGGCCAAGATTTTTTTTAAATCCCTATTCATAAAAAGGTAACATCGAATAAGTGGACTACTACAGGGAGGTGCGTTTGCTCAGTGTTGTAAGTAAATGCTACACTTCTGTATTACGTGCTAGGCTACATCTTTGGTTGGGAGAAAATACCGCAATTACAGAATGTCATGTTGGAATCTACCATTCTGCTGTTGATCAAATATTTAACCTTTATGCTATTGTTCAAAATTGCTTCAAAAAGAAGGCACAGAAATTGTATGTCTCATTTGTAGATTTTAGGAAAGCATTTAATTCCGTACGACATGACAAACATTTGGATTCTGTTAAATACCAAAGGATTAGAGGGAAGTTGTCTGGTGCTCTCATGGCTCATTCCGTTTTAGCATACGAGCCAACTGCAAGTACTCTGAGTTTTTCGAGTGTCCTGTTGGGGTTTGTCAAGGGTATGTGCTGAGCCCAACACTGTTTTCATTATTCATCAGCCAACTAGCAAATCGTGTCATAGAGAACGTCAGACATGGAATACAGCTAGTACCAGGTGTACTACAACTATTTATTTTATTGTTTGCCAATGACGTATCCTTATTATCGACAAAACCTACTGGCTTGCAGAAGCAGTTATACTGAAACATTCTTCAAAATATTTTATTCCAAATTGCAACAATTTTACTACATTCGTCTGAAATTTGGGGACTACAAAAACCTCACCCAAACGTCTACATCATGACGGATCTACAATACTATATTCACTTGACTTTACGCTTGTCAATAGACTTTAAGCAATCCGTTGGAGTTCAGCCAATATTATTTTGTCCACTCTGTCGTATCTATGATTCTCTGGCTGCATGATCTCTGGTCCGGTTGGTGACATTCCATCGCTATGTTGGGGTTTATCATCAGACCCTGCAGTGTTCTGAAGCTCCTGGTCAGGGTCGACGTAGGCCCTGTTCTCAGGACCGACGAGAGCGAGGACGGCGGGCAGAAAGAAGATGGCGTGCAGCACTCCGAAGACGATGACGAGAAACATGACCTTGAAGAAGGACTGGAAGATGTAGGAAGTGGAGGCGGCAAGGACGACGATGCCGAGGAAGGTAGACGTGGCTCCGTTCAGGATGGGTCCAGCGGCGTGTCGGATGGCGTCCCTCGCTCGGTCCTGACGCGTTATGGAGTCGGACATCAGGTAAGCGGCACAAACGTGGGCCGAGAAGTCGACGGAGAAGCCCACGCTCATGACGAGATGGATCATCGTGATGGAGGACAGCGTCAGGCCCCAGAAGTACATGAAGCCGAAGATGCCCACCAGGATCATAACGATGGTGAGGACTACCAGCAGGACCATGAGGATGTGAGGCAGGAAGAGGAAGGTGACGACCGTCATGACGGCCACAGCGCAACCCACCATCAGCAGGGTGGCGGGCAGCACGGCCAGGAACTGTTCAAAGGCCACGAAGGACGAGTGGTAGGCAAACACGGAGAAGGAGGCGCCATCAGCTAGATCACGCATTCGCTCCATCACATCCGCATTGTTGTACTGATCGTTGTTGGCTTTCGACATCACAAAGCAGCGAGAGGCGATTATGTTAGTTTTTGCACCATCGAAAACGACGTCAGCCTCAAACTCTTGAGCGTTGGTCAGGAAGACCTGCAGGCTGCTCACAAATGCAGCTGAGTTGTAGGAGGCAGAACTCTTGAAGGAGCTCAGCCAGCATCTCTCAAAGCTGGAGTCAATTCCAGCGTCACTGCGAGCTTGATTTAGAAGGTTGAGAAAGAGGGTTCCATCATTCCCCGCATAGTCCAGCTTCTGGTTGACGACGAAAGCCACTGGGAATCTGGTGGGAAAATATTCATCAGACAGGGTAAGGAACCTGTGGTAGTAAGAAGTGTCCAGCACCAGATTCTCCAGAACCAAGCCTTCCTTGAGGTGGACTGCACCGTAGATGGCTGCTGAGACATATCCCAGGAAGAGGACGATGATTACGATGCTGACCACACTGTTCTTGATCAAGAAGGGCAGAAACCTGCTGGGGAACTTCTCGCACAGACTTTCATCGTCACGCTCTTTTTTGGGCGGAGAGCCTCCACACACGATAGCGAAGCATGCTGACCGTCCATCTTTCTTGAGATCTTCACGTGACTTTGTCACGCGGCACGTGTAGAAATGACGCCAGGAGTACACGCGTCGTCCGTGGATAGCCAGACAGCCGCTGAACAGGGTGACGTTGGCCAAGTAACAGAACAGCACCGCCACACCTGCAGACAGAAATCATGTTGCCTTCCCGGTTCATTCAACCCCATTTTGTCCCAATTTTGTTTTTACATAGCAAGGAATGTGAGCGGGACTTTCAGTTGTGTTATGAGCACAGCTGCGCTTCTCCCTGATATGATCTGTGAAGTAGTTTGCGTGTTAAACATCATGAATCATCCAGTCATTCTGATCCTGTCTGAAACTGAAAGACGTGTATCACTGCCTTTGCGTATGAAATCAACAACAACAATCCAATCTGGCGATGTTCCATAATAATAATAATAGGATGCTTTTTTTTTTTTTTTTTTTTTTTTAAGAAAAGACAAAACTCATACGCTCTGATGATTAGCATTCAAAAGCGAAATAATTATG
Source organism: Alviniconcha strummeri (assembly GCA_963584105.1). Taxonomy (NCBI): domain Eukaryota; kingdom Metazoa; phylum Mollusca; class Gastropoda; family Provannidae; genus Alviniconcha; species Alviniconcha strummeri. The sequence continues at coordinate 44,657,494 of OY757541.1, forward strand.
ATTTCTATTTAACTTGAACGAACTCAACACAACAATCGTGCTCTTAAATAGCCTTCTGAGATGTTCGAAAAGAAACAAAGACACAAAGCACCTTTAGTATGCTAAATTTATGCATGCAGTGCTTGGCTGTATCCCATCTAATATTAGACTGTCTAGAAAGCGTTCTGTTTTGTTTTGTTTTGTTTTTGTTTGTTCGTTTGTTTTTGTTGTTTAAAAAATTTAAAACATTATGGTGTCATATTGCCTACTGAGATGTTCGCAAAGAAAGAAAGAGACAAAGCACCTTTTAGTGTGCTAAATTTATCATGCAGTGCTTGACTGTATCCCATCTAATCCTACGCCGTCTAGAAAGCCTTTTTTTTTTTTTCTTCTTTTTTTAAAATTAATTTTGTATGGTGTCATATTGCATTGTTGTGTTCAGCTGGTTATCGCCTGATCTCACCTTACTCCACCTCTCCCCACATTGTCTCTGTCTCTCGTCTGAGACATATGTTAAACTATCTTTATATTCCTTAATCATGAAGGTTTGACTACATACTTCCATTTAGCCCCCGTTTTGTAATCTTTTCCTTTTGTCGTGCCAACATTCTTCCAAGCATTGGACACGAAAACAACCTAGCTCAACCAAAGGCTGATCAGTGGCCTAACTCTCTACCTCATTTTTCATCGTTTTTCACTGTGTAACTGTCGTTTAAATGCCGTTTTGTAGCTTGATAAAGGGGATTACTCCGAAAATTCACATGTTGTGTTTTGTCCTAATAAACAGCGTTCTTTTGAACCTTCTACGTGTTTGGATCGTTGTACCGCTTGACTGTGTTGTAATTGTATCAAGGTCAGGTTGTCCAAAAGGCAATTATGCTTAAACCGTTATCCTTGCATACTAAAGTTCAGTCAGTCAGTCAGTCAGTCAGTCAGTCAGTCACTCTCTCTCTCTCTCTCTCTCTCTCTCTCTCTCTCTCTCTCTCTCTCTCTCTCTCTCTCTCTCTCTCTCTCTCTCTCTCTCTCTCGTATACCCGATTCCTGACCATAACATGGGGAGCGGGGTTAGAACGCTGGACTCATGACAGAAAATGTTGCAGGTTCGAGTCCGTGCAGGAGCGGCGAGAGAATTTTCTTCTCCAGGGTAAACATTCTGCGCAGGAAATTATTTCGGTATCAGTTCCATCCCCGTGTTACCGCAGTAGCACATAAAAGATCTAGGTCATTCCGCCTAAAACGTGCATGCGGCAGGTTACAGCTAAACACACATACACCCTATATTCGTGTCTTTGAAAGAAGTGACACCGTAGACTGGTGCATAGTTGTATGGTGTACAGAGAACGTGCGCCGTGACGGCAGCAGTTTCACGTGACACCAGCCATGTAACAACCAAATACGCTGTCACTACACAACTTCGGTGGACAAGCCTATAAAAAAGCGATATGAAAGAATACAGTTACTCATTCAAAAGATATTCAACATGAGCGCAGTGAGTCTGCTGGAGAGCGTTCGGTGAAACGCAGGTGACACCCGAAAAAAATATCGTGACAACTATGACCACGGCCAGGAAGTGTCTGGTAATGTTGATGATGTATTTTACTACTACTCAGTAAAAAGCTCGTGACACTCATGAAGACGGAGATGATACCGGCGACAAAGGACAGGATGTCAGTGGAATTGATGATGGTGGTGATTATGATGCTGATGACGACAACGTCGATGATAATTAAAAACTACTCTCCGGCATAAAGACAAAGCCGGTGACACTTTTAAAGACGGTGTCAGTTCCGACGACAAAGGTGGCGTCACCTTTGTCATCCGAACTGACGCCGTCAGCGGAGCGGAAAAGGTGATGGCGATGGTGGTGATGACAGCGATGATGATGATGAAATACCGCCATACAGAGAGATTTGTGACACTCAACAAGACGGAGGTGGTACCGATGACAAAGACCTGGAAGTTCGTGAGGGAGGTGCTGGTGGTGGTGCTGGAAGTAACTATGATGATGATGATGATGAAATACTCACCGGCATACAGAAAGGTTTGTGACGCTCAGGACGACAGAGGTTGTACTAATGACAAAGGCATGGAAGCCGATGAGGGAGGTAATGGTGGTGGTAGTGATGGTGATAACGATGATGATGATGGTGTAATACCGGTATATGGTGGTGACGGCGGCGGTGGTAGTGATAGCAGTGACTATATGACGAAATACTCACCGGCATAGAGAGACAGGGTGGCGACACTCATGAAGACGGAGGTTTTACCGATGACAAAGGCCTTGAAGTCGGTGAGGGAGGAGATGGTGGTGGTGACGGTGGTGATAACAACGACTATGATGATGAAATACTCATGGTGATGAAGATGACGAAATACTCACCGGCATAGAGAGAAAAGTTGGTGACACTCATGAAGACGGAGGTGATGCCGATGACAAAGGCCAGAAAATCAGTCAGGGAGTTGACGGTGGTGGTGGTGGTGGTGGTGGTGGTGGTGGTGGTATCGATGATGATTAAATACTCACCGGCATAGAGAGGTGATGGTGGTGGTGACGGAGATGATAACGACGACTAAGATCATGAAATACTCATGGAGATGACGAAGAAATACTCACCGGCATAGAGAGAAAAGTTGGTGACACTCATGAAGACGGAGATGGTACCGATGACAAAGGCCAGGAAGTCAGTGAGGGAGGTGATGGTGATGCCGATTCCAGCGCTGGCCAGAGCCTTGCCCAAGATCTTCGGCACGTGCTGGACCGTCTGCTCCTGGACATCGCTAGGGAGGTTCTCACTCCAAGTGGACATCAACAGGAACATGTCGTCCACGCCGATCCCTGAGACACCAGAGGAATCAGTGAGAGTAAGAAGCACTGCAAGGATTGGGGTGTCCAGGAAATACCATGTTAATAATGACAAAATATCCAACATTTTGACCTCCCCCCAAACCAATAACAAAACAAATATGGTAGGAAGATGCTGAATCAATTATCAAAAACGTTATAGCGCGTCAGTTTTCAGCCTGGCCTAAAACCAAATGCTGTCCCTTCAACTGATCGCCCTGATATAACTGTACCGGTTGATTGGGCGTAAAACACCAGCTTACTTACTTACTTACTTACCTTTCAACTGTTTGTAAATTCAGCACCTTCGTCCAAAATAGGTTAATATAAATTACTAGCAAACCTAGCTCATAGAAATAATAAGCTGATGTTTCTGAAGAGTAAAATGAAAGACAATTACGCCAGTAGTTTCTACTTTGGTTCTTTCTAGTCGCGTAGATATTTCTAAAACCTCCATTTTTATATATATCGCAGTTTATGACAGTCCTGAAGACCGCCCCCGAACTTGTTATTACGCAGGTTATGGGAGACAGACAGACAGAGAGAAAAAGAAGTAGTAGCAGCAATAGCATATAAAAAAAAACTCACCAATGATGAGGAAAGGGATGACACCGACGATGTTGACAAACTTGACTCCGCAGGCGCTGAGCAGCCCCATGGAGCCCACGATGCCGAGACCTGCAGCCAGGATTCCCCCAAAAGCCAGCATGCCGCGCGTCGACACGGGGTTGCCTCCCGTGGATACCACAGACGCGTAAATACAGCACAGCGTGATGGTCACCGAGAAGAAGGCAATGTCGCCTTTGGTGCTCTTGTCCAGTTCTTCACCCAAAGACTCTGGGGTCTTGTAAGTCACCTCCGTGTAGGTCGGGTTCAGGTCCTCAGCGTAGGCAAGAAACTTACTCTTCCAGTCATCCGCATCCTCGGCCAGGGTGAACGAGATCTTGAGTACCGTTGCCGTGACAAGCTTCCCGCCATTCAGAGTTTCACCAGATATGGACGTCCTGAGGTCCATGCTGTTATAGAGAGGGTAGGTAACAGTCCCAGCAGCCACAGCACTCTTGAAGGTGGGGTCCAAAGCGAACTCTCCATCCACAACACACATAGTCGAGAACTTGGCGCAGACGTCGGTGTACGCCTTTCCGGAGCGGCTGAGGCTTTTCACGCCGTTGACGATGGCAGCGATTTCGGTTATGGTGTTGGAATCCAAAATGGTTTGGCCAGATTTGGATTTGAAGAGGAGAACCACCGCTTTGTCTGTGTCGCTCTGAGAGAAGGCATTATACGATACGTTGCTGAGGTCTGGAAATGTGTCTCGGACGTACTGACGATCTTTCATGGCGCAGCTGTCCATGGGGAAGTAGACTTTTTCTAAGTCCTTTTCTTCATCCAGAGCCACCATCCCGACCCCCAGACCGCCGAGGATGACGATGGGGAGGACGATGAACCACACAGGGTGTCTGCCCACGAACTCTCCGTAAACTCGGAACACGCCAGCGATCACCCGCTTCACCTTCCTGTAGCACGTGTCGCAGACCGCCATGTTAGATTGCCTTCTCTATCTATAGAAACAATAACAACAATATAACACAATGTCAGAGATATTGCACAAAGAATATTTCATGGTGCCAAGTACACTCACTCATATATTCACGCCAGTCATATAACGGCAAACACACACACACACGCACACGCACACACACACACACACACACACACACACACACACACACACACACACACACACACACACACACACGTTGACTAGCGCCAGCATGTGAACCAGAGCAAACGATTCCGACCGAAAATATGTGATGCGTGTGCTTTGTCAACAAGAAGCGTAACAAGAAATCAGTTTCTGAATATTGTTTAGGAAAAAGAAAAAAGAAAAAAAAGGAGCGAGAAGTGTACACAGTTTGGAAGTATGTAACAACACAGTATCTTTCGTAAGCCTGTGGGAATATTTAGAGCTAACCCAGTAAACATGCCGGATCCGATCCTGAAGCGTTTTGGTTACGGCCAGTTATGGCCATTACGGCCAGCGTGGAGCCAGAATCGGGCCGGATAGTATATAAGCCGGATCCGATTTCACACATCTACTTCAGCTCCATTTTTCCGAGAAGGCATGGCTCATACTGTGCAAAACCGCCTGGTCAGGGTTTAGCCAAACGCATCTGGTCTGGAAGCAAGCTGGTGTGCAGGAATCATCTGACCTGGTTTCTGGCAGGACGCAACCGGCCCGCTACCAGTTTGCCACTTTCAGACTCGGCTCCGTTCTTCCACAGACGTCCCGGATAATATTGTGAAAAACCAGCCCAGATCCATTTAGTTCTGGCTGATTGTGTCAGGTTTTGGCCAAACGCATCCGGTCCGGAAGCAAGCCGGTGTACAAGAATCACCCGGCCCGCTTCTGGCCAATGCATCCCAGTCGATCCGGCCCGAATGCGAATCGGATCCGGCATGTTTACTGGGAAGGAATCTTCGTTGAAATCATTTAGTGATGTCTCATAGGTTGCTTATTGTGTTGGGTCAATAGCCCTTTGTCCCAGATTTGCTAAAAACAATCGATTGCCATAGCCTATTCACTCAAAAATCGAATTTGTTACATGAAGTGCACGATTCCTGTATTTTACTGCAACTTATCAGCGCAGTTAGACTAGACAAGCTTCTGTGGAAAAGTCTACGCAAGAAGCTATAACATGACTGCAAGTGACAGACTATGCTTTATTTCAGTGGGTAAACCTTGGGCATAGAAAGCGCTGGATAGTAACCAAGGAGGCTGTCGGGCAGGCTGTTTTCGATGGAGCAGAGAATCACATTCTTTCTGACATCAAAGAACTCATTACCTGACTTAACAACGAGGATCACAAACACAAGTTTTTTTGTTTTGTTTTTTTGTTTTTGTTTTGCAGAAGCTTTTCATGCTGCCACATACGCAAACTCCAAGCACTGGTTTACGACATCCTTCCTTTGAAGGAAGGTGCCGGAAAGCGTGCTCGGAGTGTGCCACATACGTACACACAACGTCTCCAGACATAACATCACTGACAACATCATCGAGTCGAGGGGGCAGGGATAGCTCAGTGGTTAGAGCGCCGGACTCGTGATTGAAAGGTCGCGGGTTCGAATCCCTGCTGGAACGGCGGGAGAATTTTCTTCTCCAGGGTCGACTTTCTGTGCTGACTCTTATTTCGGTATCCGTTCCACCCCCGTGTTACCACAGCAGCAAGTAAAAAATCCCGGTCATTCTGCCAAAAGTGCAGGTGGCAGGTTACAGCTAAACACGCATACACCTTACGTATGTGGTTTTATTGAACCGTGCTTCGGCATTGGTCACAACTTGTCCCTAATATGTCAAATGACATCTGAGGACATTAAGCATCAACTCATCATCATCGAGTCGAAGACCGCCTTCACCAGCGAGGAGGAACATCATAACCTGGCTTGATAAAACATTGTGTCATCGCACATAGCAAGCGCGTAATTCTTCTATGACGTCATAGTCTAGCAAGTGCAGCGTTTCATCATGTGAGAAGAACTGCTGGTATCACTATCAGAGGTGTCAGTCACCCATAGATTTGACCCCTTGTCATTCGAGAGTTTTGTGCCAATGCCAATGCCCACGTGTATAGCGCTGATTAATTCTGTGTAGACAGACACATGCTAATTATTCCTTCTTTAAACGTTGGTGGTCTTCAATGGTATTCGGGGTTACTCCGGTCAATAGGCCTACTTGCGTTCATTTTCTCACAAACAGCAGCATTTGTCGGCAGCGGCAGCATCAGAGCAGCCATTGTTTTTAAACGGCGCTTAGGTTCTTAAACGGAGACATAAAAATTATGTGTCTATAACGTTAAACGCTTTCAGGCCTGCCCAGTAGCCGACTTGTTTTGGTGTCGGTCAATCATCTCCGGTTTAGAAAATAAACGAACGGGATTAAAGGGATTCATTAAAACCAGTTCTAATCACAAGAACGGAGTGCTGGCGTTGCGCGCAGATCTGTTTTTCGAGCTAGACCTACCTCACTCGTGGATGCAGGTTGTCATGTCTGAATGTGGGCGGAACAAATAGACGGTTAACGAGCCTGGTGGGCCGTCATAGCTGTTCAACCGAGATAACTCTACAGACCTTATTGATCTATTAAGATTACACGACTTATGTCCCTTGAACCGCTAACGCTGTGTAGTAACATGAAACCCTTGCACTTACGCTGACCAATATAATGTAATCCTGTCCAAAATAAACTTCCAATTGAATGAATAATTGACATTTTGTTCTCATCAATGATCTGAAACTAAAATGTTTAATAAACATCCGCACTAGGCTTTCCACCACACTTAAATAAATAAATAAATATGGCACCCCGCCAGGCTCGTTTCCGGCGTATTTGTTTCGCCCACATACAGACGTGACACTTGCCACTTTTGTTTTGAACACATTGTGCGAAATGATGTTGTACTTGACACCTGTGTCAAGCTGAAAGTTCACTTTGACTCCTTCAACCTCTATAGTCCTGTACCAGCCTATGTTCACAGCACTAACTTCTTCATTGTTGAATGCATCCCGATTCCTAACTGATGATGATGTAGAGCTTCATGTCCTGGGATGTCGGTTGACATATTAGGGACAAACTGTGACCAATGCCAAAACATGGTTCAATGTTGCTTTACGTCCACAGAAACCGTAAGGCTCATTAAGGCCCAGGTTGGCCACCTATAAGCTTTGCAATTTAAACCTTCTAGGCAATTGCTGGTTGTATGGTTGTGTGTGTGTGTGTGTGTGTGTGTGTGTGTGTGTGTGTGTGTGTGTGTGTGTGTGTGTGTGTGTGTGTGTGTGTGTGTGTGTGTGTGTGTGTGTGTTTGCCAGTGTCGATAGGCAGCTTGGTTTTGGTTTATCATGCGAATGCTTTGTCACAATAGAATGTTCGCAGATCATCTGCGTTTCTGGCATACCAGCTCTTGACCCTGCTCTACGGGTTGAACCTTTATTCCCCCACACCCTTCTCCCGGCTGTCACACATTGCACCTTGTTATTATTGTTGTTGTGGTTGTTATCATGATTATTGATCCCTTCCATTATTGGCTGAGTCGGTTTCAACATTCTTCACCCTCCAGCTTTATCAAGCTTCTATAGCAGAAGCTGTGCCTTAACTGGCTTCTCTGTGATGAGGTTAGTGCTAGTTTTCTGTATTCTCTCTCTCTCTCTCTCTCTCTCTCTCTCTCTCTCTCTCTCTCTCTCTCTCTCTCTCTCTCTCTCTCTCTCTCTCTCTCTCTCTCACACACACACACACACACACACACACACACACACACACACACACACACACACACACACAAACGCAGACGCTTGGCACAGTTTCAATTTTGAACTCATTAACTGTAATTTTTATGATCTGTTTTATTATAACCAAAACATGTTCCAGTATGGGCTGATGTTCCACGTTAACTGTACAGGTAAATATCACAATTAGTTGCCTATTATATGCAAGCGTGTAGTATAGCACATATGTTTAATCTCCCATTGGTATATAAAATAACGTATCAGTACGCTACTTACAAGATTTAAACAGGCCTACCGAATGTAGTCAACAGTTAAAATTAGAAAACTATCAGAAACACTAATGCTTACGGATCTGCGCAATCGCACTCGTGTATTTTGATGTCAGATTCTTGATCATGTTCAAATTTTCTATTTCAGTCAATTAATTCCATCATGCTTTACGTCCAAAGAAACTTCTTGTGGTTTATTAGGGACAGGATTTCAGTCAATCTTTTTCAAATTAATGTTGCTTTACATCCACAGGACGATAAGGGACGGGGAGTCCAGGACGGCCACCTCGACTTTCACACAGCTCCTGAACTCTGATTTCAATCAGTGCATATCCATATATGAATGAGTCCATACCAACCATAATGGTGTCCAACGCAGGGCATACATTTAAGAGTTCACAGCGTAAGTAGGACGCTTTGTTCTATTTTCTCGTTTTCTGTTGTTCTGAACAACAACCAACTTTGGATTAACTTTGACTTGCCGATTTTCTTGTAGTAATTAATTATTAGTTAACCCAAATTTGAGTAGTGGAGCTGAAGCTGCTGGAAAGGTGAAAATGCCCGAAGAAAAGGAAAGAGCTGTGCCGGTATTACGACGATGAAAAATGATATGACTTGCTCGTTTCAGCAACGGCTGCCACGATTCCTTTGTTCGGAAGAGGGAGGGTGGGCAATATACACTAGCCCTTAAAGCGGTGGGGAACAGCTCTTAGGAGGGTAGAAAACAGATCTTACGGGGGTGGGGAACAGCTCTTACAGGGGTAGGTAACAGCTCTTACACGTGTAGGGAACAGCTCTTAAGAGGCTGGGGAACAGCTCTTAGGTGGGTGGGGAACAGCTCTTATGAGGGTGGGCAATAGGTCTTAGTTGGGTGGGGAAAAATCTTACGAAGGTGGGGAACAGCTCTTAGGCGGGTGGGGAACAGCTCTTAGGCGGGTGGGGAACAGCTCTTAGGTGGGTGGGGAACAGCTCCTACGAGGGTTGGGAACAGCTCTTAGGGGGTAGGGCACAGCTCTTAGGGGGTAGGGAACAGCTCTTAGGGAGTGGGGAACAGCTCTTAGGGGGTAGGGCACAGCTCTTAGGGAGTGGGGAACAGCTCTTAGGGGGTAGGGAACAGCTCTTAGGGAGTAGGGAACAGCTCTTAGGGAGTGGGGAACAGCTCTTAGGGAGTGGGAAACAGCTCCTAGGTGGGGGTTGCGAGCATGAGACTGCCATATTACACTGGGTGAATGTAAACTTTTGGGAATGAATTTACGATATATAAAAATATACTACACTTTCCTGTTTTCAATTCGCTGTGATATTTAACAGTGCCCAGGGTCGCCCAAAGTTGTAAGTACAGGTAAAAAGCTACGCGTAGCTCTACAATCGTGAGGCTTGATACTGATCTCTTTTGTAGTGTCAAAACTCTCCAGATGGAAGTTTTTTACAGCCCCTCTCACATTTACGATTACGTAAAAGTACATATTACATGCGACTCAAAAACGACAATTTGACATATTTAATGTTTTCAAACGTTACACACCGACTTATTCAAACATAGAAATAGTCAATAATAAAAAGTAAATAACTAAAACGACTAGCAAAAGAATAGTAATCGATTGGAAATAACGAACACATAGTAAAAGAGAAACAATTCCAATCTCTCTCTCTCTCTCTCTCTCTCTCTCTCTCTCTCTCTCTCTCTCTCTCTCTCTCTCTCTCTCTCTCTCTCTTCTCTCTCTCACTTGCAAAATATATTTCAGAAGAATCAGAACACTTTTTGAATGAAGAAATCACAGAGCTGGAAGTTTAGAAAGCTATTAAATAATTAAAATGTGGAAAAGCATGCGGATTAGACGGAATTACAGCAGAAATGTTAAAAGCGGGGCAGGATGTGCTCTTTCTTACTAGGATGTTTAATGTACTGTTTGAAAATGATATTTACACACACGATTAGGTCAAGGAAATTGATATCCCATTTACAAAAATGGAAACATCCAACAAGTGGACTACTACAGGAGGGTACCTTTACTCAGTGTTGTCAGCAAATGCTACACTTCTGTATTAAATGCTAGGCTATATCTTTGGTTGGAGGAAAATGCCGCAATTACAGAATATGAAGATGGATTCTACTATTCTACTGTTGATCGAATATTTAAACTTTACCATATTGTTTAAAAAAAAAAAGTTAAAAAAGAACGTGCAGAAATAGTATCTTGTATTTGATGATTTTAGGAATCCATTTGATTCCGTACGGCATGACAAGCTTTTGGAAATCAAGGGATTAGGGGGAAGTTGCCTGGTGCTCTCAGGGCTCGTTACTTTTTTGTATATGGGCGAACTGCAAGTACTCTTAAGTTTTTCGAGTGTCCTGTTGGGGTTCAAGGATGTGTGGTGAGCCCAACACTATTTTCATTGTTCATCAACCCACTAGCAAATCGTGTTACAAAAATGGGCAGGCATGGAATACAGCACGCTTTCTGGGACTATTTGTTTTATTTTTGCTGATGACGTATCCTTATTATCGACAACACCTACTGGCTTACAGAACCAGTTAGTAAATAACTTGGTGTTTTACGCCCAAGTCAACCATTATCATTATATCAGGTCGAGACAAAACCAGATAGACTGTCTTAAAATATACTGCCAAGAGAGGAAAATGGAGATAAATAAGGGCAAAACAAAAATCATGGTATTCAGAAAAAGTAGATTTTTTTGGCTAAGCATCAATGACACCAGACTGGAATTTGTCAATAAATATTGCTATCTATGTTTCATTTTACCACGAAACTAAGTAGCAAGCAGGGTACAAGCTACTTTGCGGCAAAGGGAAAAAAGCGGTAATATGACCTAGCAAAGCTTTAAAAAAAAAAAAAAAAAAAAAAAAAAAAAAAAAAAGAGATACACGAAACATTCTTCAAATATCTGATTCCAAATTGCAACCCATTTTACTATAATTATTCCGATGAAATTTGGGGACTGCAAAGACTTGAGAATATTGAAAGCTTCACTTGATGGCTTGCAAAAGATTCTTAGGAGTTCCGATTAGAATACTCAATAAGATGGTTTATGTGATTTAGGAAGATTCCCTCTTTTCATAAATAGCTGTCTTAATAGCCTTAAGTTTTGGTTTTCGTTACTGGAAATGGTGCTGTGCTCAGACAGAAATGGAAAAGACTGCTGGGCTTCTAGATCTAGGGAAATTCTGTTTGAAACCGGGTTTAACTTTGTATGGCTGCAATAAGGGGTTGGTTCATACAGAAATAGTCTGGAGCAATTGGGGACAAAGATAGGTATGAAATTTATCAGTCCTTCAAGAGATCTTTTAAAAAGAGAGGTCTGTTTCAAAGCACCATATATAGTACTTTAGAGTGGATGTATCACTGGCTACATTTGGAGAACTTCTACTAAACAACAACTTACATCGGCACAGCGTTATACCTCTAGGTCGAAATTGTGCTTTCTGCATAAACGAAACTGAAAATGAATATCACTTTTTGTTTCAATGCTCTATATATGCGGACCTCAGAACAAAATGTATACCAGATTCTTCCATTAGAGCCTTAAAAACAGCACTGTTTCAGTCGCAATGTCTTAAAATTAGTTTTCCATGCTACAGACAGAAGAATTCAATGTCTTGGCAGTAGCTGTAGGAATGGGTGATTTGACTAAAATGGGCATTTTTGTGTGTGTAAACCCCCCCCTCCCCCCCCCCCCCCCCCGCCGCCATAACACTCCCCCCCCACCCACCCCCACCCCCCATTGGTTTAGTTTGCTTGATTACCTCTCCCATGTTCCCCTACTTTCTTTTTCCTTTCTATAGTGCCTATGACGGATGTACAATAAACAGTTCGAGTTCTCTCTCTCTCTCTCTCTCTCTCTCTCTCTCTCTCTCTCTCTCTCTCTCTCTCTCTCTCTCTCTTCCTTTATCTCATGGTTTTTGTGTGTGTTCTTTTTTTAAATCTGTGTTCCTTTCTTTATATCCTGCTTATTACTTTCTCTATTGGGATCACAGAATAACTGTAGACCTGCCCATTGACTTGCAGCATTCCGGTGCAATTCAGCCACTATTATTTTGTCCACTCTGTCTTATCTATGATTCTATGGCCGCATGATCTATGGTCTGGGTGGTGACAGTCCATTGCGATGTTGAGGTTTATCATCAGACCCTGCAGTGTTCTGAAGCTCCTGGTCAGAGGTCGACGTAGGCCCTGTTCTCAGGACCGACGAGAGCGAGGACGGCGGGCAGAAAGAAGATGGCGTGCAGCATCCCGAAGACGATGACGAGAAACATAATCTTGAAGAAAGAAAGAAGATATAGGAGGTGGAGGCGGCGAGGACGACGATGCCAAGGAAGGTGGACGTGGCTCCATTCAGGATGGGTCCAGCGGCGTGTCGGATGGCGTCCCTCGCTCGTCCTGACGCGTTATGGAGTCGGACATCAGGTAAGCGGCACAAACGTGGGCCGAGAAGTCGACGGAGAAGCCCACGCTCATGACGAGATGGATCATCGTGACGGAGGACAGCGTCAGGCCCCAGAAGTACATGAAGCCGAAGATGCCCACCAGGATCATGACGATGGTGAGGACCACCAGCAAGACCATGAGGATGTGAGGCAGGAAGAGGAAGGTGACGACCGTCATGACGGCCACAGCGCAGCCCACCATCAGCAGGGTGGCCGGCAGCACGCCAGGAACTGTTCAAAGGCCACGAAGGACGAGTGGTAGGCAAACACGGAGAAGGAGGCGCCATCAGCCAGGTCACGCATTCGCTCCATCACATCCGCACTGTTGTATTGATCGTTGTTGGGTTTCGTCATCACAAAGCAGCGAGAGGCGATTATGTTAGTTTTTGCACTGTCGAACACGACGTCAGCCTCAAACTCTGGAGCGTTGGTCAGGAAGATCTGCAGGCTGCTCACAAATGTAGCCGAGTTGTAGGAGGCAGAACTCTTGAAGGAGCTCAGCAGCATCTCTCAAAGCTGGAGTCAATTCCAGCATCGTTGCGAGCTTGATTTAGAAGGTTGAGAAAGAGGGTTCCATCATTCCCCGCATAGTCCAGCTTCTGGTTGACGACGAAAGCCACTGGAATTCTAGTGGAAAATATTCATCAGACAGGGTAAGGAACCTGTGGTAGTAGGAACTGTCCAGCACCAGATTCTTTAGAAGCAAGCCTTGTTTGAGCTGGATGGTTCCGTAGATGGCTGCTGACAGATAGCCCAGGAAGAGGACGATGATTACGATGCTGACCACACCGTTCTTGATCAAGTAGGGCAGAAACTTGCTGGGGAAACTTCTCGCACAAACTTTCATCGTCACGTGCCTTTTGAGGCGGAGAGCCTCCACACACGACGGCGAAACAGGCTGACCGTCCATCGTTCTTAAGATCATCACGTGACTTGGTCACGCAGCACGTGTAAGAGTGACGCCAGAGTACACCCCACCGTCCGTGGATGGCCAGACAGCCGCTGAAAAGGGTGACGTTGGCCAGGTAACAGAACAGCAACCGCCACACCTGCAGACATAAATGAAGCAGGTGTACTCTCTCTCTCTCTCTCTCTCTCTCTCTCTCTCTCTCTCTCTCTCTCTCTGACACGGGAGTTGCCTGCCCCTGGCTACCAGCGAGCAGCGAAGAGTTTCAGCTCTCGGATTATTTCCATTTCCGTACTACGAGTGCCATTTGCATCCAACATGTGTATGCCGCTTGCCTTAGAGACGGTGCTTCGAACGCTGAGTGAAAGTTGTCAGCTTACTTCTTGGGACATTCGCGGCAAGGGGAAAATGACAACACTCATTGTAAGGTTCAACGAAGACACAGGCGCCATAGAAGACCAGCATGAACCGGTGAGAAGTGTTACACGTTACAGAAAGAAATCACCAAGTGAACTCAGGCGTGACGCCAAGCGTGTGAAGGCAAGACAACAAGAACAGGCGAGTAAACAGGACA
>OY757541.1:44671991-44739491 GCA_963584105.1 Alviniconcha strummeri
AGAAAAAAAGCATCCTATTATTATTATTATGGAACATCGCCAAATTGGATTGTTGTTGTTGATTTCATACGCAAAGGCAGTGATACACGTCTTTCAGTTTCAGACAGGATCAGAATGACTGGGTGATTCATGATGTTTAACACGCAAACTACTTCACAGATCATATCAGGGAGAAGCGCAGCTGTGCTCATAACACAACTGAAAGTCCCACTCACATTCCTTGCTATGTAAAAACAAAATTGGGATAAAATGGGGTTGAATGAACCGGGAAGGCAACATGATTTCTGTCTGCAGGTGTGGCGGTGCTGTTCTGTTACTTGGCCAACGTCACCCTGTTCAGCGGCTGTCTGGCTATCCACGGACGACGCGTGTACTCCTGGCGTCATTTCTACACGTGCCGCGTGACAAAGTCACGTGAAGATCTCAAGAAAGATGGACGGTCAGCATGCTTCGCTATCGTGTGTGGAGGCTCTCCGCCCAAAAAAGAGCGTGACGATGAAAGTCTGTGCGAGAAGTTCCCCAGCAGGTTTCTGCCCTACTTGATCAAGAACAGTGTGGTCAGCATCGTGATCATCGTCCTCTTCCTGGGATATGTCTCAGCAGCCATCTACGGTGCAGTCCACCTCAAGGAAGGCTTGGTTCTGGAGAATCTGGTGCAGGACACTTCCTACTACCACAGGTTCCTTACACTGTCTGATGAATATTTTCCCACCAGAATTCCAGTGGCTTTCGTCGTCAACCAGAAGCTGGACTATGCGGGGAATGATGGAACCCTCTTTCTCAACCTTCTAAATCAAGCTCGCAGTGACGCTGGAATTGACTCCAACTTTGAGAGATGCTGGCTGAGCTCCTTCAAGAGTTCTACCTCCTACAACTCAGCTGCATTTGTGAGCAGCCTGCAGACCTTCCTGACCAACGCTCCAGAGTTTGAGGCTGACGTCGTTTTCGATGGTGCAAAAACTAACATAATCGCCTCTCGCTGCTTTGTGATGTCGAAAGCCAACAACGATCAGTACAACAATGCGGATGTGATGGAGCGAATGCGTGATCTGGCTGATGGCGCCTCCTTCTCCGTGTTTGCCTACCACTCGTCCTTCGTGGCCTTTGAACAGTTCCTGGCCGCGCTGCCGGCCACCCTGCTGATGGTGGGCTGCGCTGTGGCCGTCATGACGCTCGTCACCTTCCTCTTCCTGCCTCACATCCTCATGGTCTTGCTGGTGGTCCTCACCATCGTCATGATCCTGGTGGGTATCTTCGGCTTCATGTACTTCTGGGGCCTGACGCTGTCCTCCGTCACGATGATCCATCTCGTCATGAGCGTGGGCTTCTCCGTCGACTTCTCGGCCCACGTGTGTGCCGCCTACCTGATGTCCGACTCCATAACGCGAAAGGACCGAGCGAGGGACGCCATCCGATACGCCGCTGGACCCATCCTGAACGGAGCCACGTCCACCTTCCTCGGCATCGTCGTCCTCGCCGCCTCCACCTCGTACATCTTCCAGTCCTTCTTCAAGGTCATGTTTCTCGTCATCGTCTTCGGAGTGCTGCACGCCATCTTCTTTCTGCCAGCCGTCCTCGCTCTCGTCGGCCCTGAGAACAGGGTAGGCCCTCTCGTCGGCCCTGAGAACAGGGTAGGCCCTCTCGTCGGCCCTGAGAACAGGGTAGGCCCTGACCACGAGCTTCAGAACACTGCAGGGTCTGATGATAAACCCCAACATAGCGATGGAATGTCAGCACCCGGACCATAGATCATGCAGCCAGAGAATCGTAGATACGACAGAGTGGACAAAATAATACTGGCTGAACTCCAACGGAGTGCTTCAAGTCTATCGACAAGCGTAGAGTCAAGTGAATATAGTATTGTAGATCCGTCATGATGTAGACGTTTGGGTGAGGTTTTTGTAGTCCTCAAATTTCAGACGAATGTAGTAAAATTGTTGCAGTTTGGAATAAAATATCTTGAAGAATGTTTCAGTATAACTGTTTCTGCAAGCCAGTAGGAGTTGTCGATAATAAGGATACGTCATTGGCAAACAATAAAATAAATAGTTGTAGTACACCTGGTACTAGCTGTATTCCATGTCTGACGTTCTCTATGACACGATTTGCTAGTTGGCTGATGAATAATGAAAACAGTGTTGGGCTCAGCACATACCCTTGACAAACCCCAACAGGACACCCGAAAAACTCAGAGTACTTGCAGTTGGCTCGTATGCTAAAACGGAATGAGCCATGAGAGCACCAGACAACTTCCCTCTAATCCTTTGGTATTTAATAGAATCCAAATGTTTGTCATGTCATACGGAATTAAATGCTTTCCTAAAATCTACAAATGAAACATACAGTTTTTGTGCCTTCTTTTTGAAGCAATTTTGAACAATAGCATAAAGGTTAAATATTTGATCAACAGCAGAATGGTAGATTCCAACATGACATTCTGTAATTGCGGTATTTTCTCCCAACCAGAGATGTAGCCTAGCACGTAATACAGAAGTGTAGCATTTACTTACAACACTGAGCAAACGCACCTCCCCGTAGTAGTCCACTTATTCGATGTTACCTTTTTATGAATAGGGATAACAATTTTCTTGGCCCAATCCTGTGGGTAAATACCCTTTTCAAACAATGCAATAATCATCCAAGTAAGAAAAAACACCACATCCTGTCCTGCTTTTAACATTTCTGCTGTAATTCCGGTAATCACATGTTTTTCCACATTTTAATTTCTTAATAGCTTTCTAAACTTCCATCTCTGTGATTTCTTCATTCAGAAAGTGTTCCGATTCTTCTGAAATATCAAACTGGCTAGCATCTTGTACATTGTCATCAGTATGATTGTTTGCAGAACGATTCTTGAAACGTTGATACCATTTATTTAGATTAATATTACTTCTATTGGCCTTACTCTGCTTCATGCAGCCCAGATATCTTAATTCATTGCAAAACATTCATGGGTTGCTGCAAGTTCGTTGCAAGCAAGAGAGGGAGAGAGAGAGAGAGAGAGAGAGAGAGAGAGAGAGAGAGAGAGAGAGAGAGAGAGAGAGAGAGAGAGAGAGAGAGAATGACAATGACAATTCTTTAATGATTTCAGGCCATCTACCCAGTCTCATAGGGGTAACAATAGTTATCAATATGTGTACATTTTCACATTTTGTATTACAGTCGTGTTGCGTCTGGGGGCGCCTGCGCCCTCACACACTCTCTCTCTCTCTCTCTCTCTCTCTCTCTCTCTCTCTCTCTCTCTCTCTCTCTCTCTCACACACACACACACTCTCTCTCTCTCTCACACACACACACTCTCTCTCTCTCTCTCTCTCTCACACACACACACACACACACACACACACACACACACACACACACACACACACACACACACACACACACACACACACACATATATATATACATGGAATATAGTACATTCACAATCGCTTCCACGGCACGGGCGTGTCTGACTAATCCAACACTAGTTTCACTGTCCCATCTAGTCCACTGCACGTTTTCTCAATTCAAAAACCTTGAACATATACCATGCTTTCTTATTGTCCCGTCATCCCTAGAATACATGAGCCTCGCCAGCTGTGCTGACTCTTGATAAGGTTCTATGTTTTTCATTACGTTGGGTCTAATATCATTATACATAGAACATTTGAAGCACAAATGGCACTCGTTCTCTTCTACTCCTGGACAGAAAGGACAATCATTCCCAGTAGGAAGATCACTTGCTTTGTATCGGTTTTTGTGAACATTTATATCGCTTATACCTAGTCTGAACCTGATGAGTGCATCTCTAAAGCACTTTTGTCGGATGCTGTCAAGATATTTCTCTGGTTCCAGCACAGATTTAAACTTGCGATACTGGATAAAACGGTCACTAGAATTAATACCGGCCATCCAGTCCTGTCTGAACACATCTGTAAATCTTTGTTTAAACATGCGCAGAAAACAGTTTTCTCTTGTGACACCTTGAGCTAACCAAACGTAGCCAAAACCAAGAGACTGTAACACTGACCTAATGCTTGAGGCCCAGTTGCATTTACCGTTACTGTCAAGATTCATCAGCATGCGATAAGCTTGGTTTGGCAGGCGCTCAGAATCCATCTTCAATAAACGAAACCAGTACTTTATTGCTCTGATGTAACAACTGATCTGTAGAGGGTGCCGACCAAGCTCGCCATACACCATTTTGTTTGGTGTGCGGGCTGCCACGTTGAGAAATCTCTTGCAGGCAAAGAGATGTACACTTTCAGTCGGATTGTTATCCTTTACAAGTACTCCTCACACTTCACTAGAGTACAAAAGAATGGGCTGGATTTTTGAATCAAATATGTTGAAAAATGTGTTGCGAGTCATTTGTTCCAATCGGCTGTGTAGCCTTAATACATCGAATAGAGCCCTTTTACCTTTCAAAGCCAGCTGTTTGGCGCTTTCCTGTAACCTCATCGACGTTGTGAAAGTATAACCTAAATACACGTACTTATTTACCACTTCAAGTTCGTTTCCATCGATCGACCACTGTTCATACCTCCCAAGGAAGCCGCCCTTTCTGAAAACCATAATCTTAGATTTCTCAGTATTTATCTCCAGCCCAAGCTCCATACATAATCTATGCACACAGTCAAGTTGTACTTGGAGTCCATGTGGCGAACATGACAGGAGTGCCAGGTCATCAGCGAAGAGCAAAATGAAAAGCTCGATCAAACCAGGGAGCAACTGTATACCGTGCTTTCCTTCGTTTGCCACGCTTGTTGCAATTTCATTAATTACAATAGAAAACACACATCCTTGCCTGAGACCTTGAGGACAGTCGAACATATGGGTAAATTCGCCATTCACCCTCACACACGACAACACCTTGCCGTAAATGGCTTTCACTGCATTGATAAAGGTGTTAGAGATACCAGCACTACATAGCATGTTTAATAACGTGTCCCGCCTGACCGAATCGAATGCTTTTCTAAGGTCTATGAAAGGAACATACAGTTTTCCACCTGGTCTAGACAAATATTTTTGTGTGTCTGTGGTCGAGTAGCCTTTTCTGAAACCTGCTTGCGTTTCTGCAATTTTGTTATTATCTTCCAACCACTCGTATAATCTCTTATTCAGAATGGTAGTATAACACTTCCCTAAAAGGCTTAGTAACGAAATCCCTCGACAGTTAGCTGCAGCCCCAGTGTCCCCTTTCTTGTGTATGGGCACAATGACAGCTCTGGTCCACGTATCTGGGTAGGAACCACTTTTAAAGATTTCGTTAAAGCATTCAGTAAGGAATGGAGTTAGTAGAGCTCCAGCTGATTTCAACATTTCTGCTAACACGTTATCTAGTCCACTTGCTTTCCTCTGCTTCAGCTTACGGATTGATTCGGTCACTTCTTCCTCGGATATCGGACAGTCTAGACTTTCGATGTTTGGAGAATGATGCTCACTACTCTTTTCCCACTTCTCAACATCTGATTCCCTATCGTTATTTCCAGAGTTAAATACTGTCATAAAATGCTGAAGCCACTGATCTTTCGTAATCTTATTTTCGACGTTCTGTTTTCTGCCGAATCCAATGCATGCCTTTACATCTTTCCAGAATTGTTTTGGGTCATCAATACTATCAGCAAGAGATTGAGCCTTTTTTCTTTTGAACGATTGTTTTTTCTCAGTCAACAGTTTTCTGTATGCATATGCACATCTTGATTTAACATAGTTTTCTCTATCCTCTGCACATCGCGTCTGCCTGTATCTACGCAGTTTCGCTCTGCATTGCTTACTGTGAATAAAACAATCTTGGTCAAACCATTCTGCTGATTTTCTAGTTTCACCCACTTTTATTCTCCTAACCATACACGCACTTGCCTTTTTTTTAGACACTCCACGAATGCATGGATAGCTAAATTGATGTCTGTAGACACAGTGGCTCTAGCTTGGGTGATTTCAGCTTGAGTTGCGGTACTAGTGAGTATTTAAAAAAACTCCCAAACAAGTTTTTCGACCCACCTCACTTCCTCGGTCTCGTATTTCATTTTTGGTGCACGTGGCGAGAGTTTGAGGGTTAACGACACAGGTAGGTGGTCTGATTCCACACAGCTGCTATCTACTACAAGTGATTCGAGTAGTTCCTGTCTGCACAAATCATTTGATACAATAAAATAGTCAGTTGTGCTGGAGCCAGTCTGAGACACATACGTTTCACTGTCATCAAAGCCGAATGTTTTTATTCCGTTCAGAATTGAGCACTGGAGTGCACTGCATAAGCTAAGCAACTCCGTCCCAAAAACATTTGAACCTAAATCTTGAGATGACCTTCAAACACACACTCATCCTCCCCGCTACATGACACGCTGTCAAGTGGACCCTTTCCGTTTTCCTGGCTTGTCCGAGAATTGAAATCTCCGCACATGAAGACCAAGAATTCGTCTCTTGTGTTATAAAGGTCTGATAGGCAGTGTTCAATTTGCTCCACTCCTACACCGTTAGCTGTCTGTGCATATGCAGGTGAACCACAAAACATCTTTGTCGGTATTTAGTAGCGCTTTGGAGCTTTCAAGTACGATGAAGTTATAAAAATTCACAGTGATTTGCCTAAACAAATGCGCAAAACATTTCCGTATGGAAACCACTACTCCCCCGCTACGTCTACCCTGTCTACTGAGTTTCTTGGCTGGAGCTATATATATAAACATTATGAACTCTTTTAGAGCAGTAATTTCGAATCCTTCGTCGACAAACGTTTCTGTTAGGCATATTAAATCGAATGTGTTCAAATAATCAATAAAATCATTGCTCACCAGTTTGGCTGCGAGTCCTCCAATGTTCAGGTTAAGTATCCTAAAGAGACTGTGATTTGTATAAGCTTCACCCCTGGGCAGGCCTGTTTGTCATTCGTCGTCATTCGTTGTCTACGGTATTCTAAGTACAGCCACTGTAAGCAAACTGACTGAGTCGGGTCTGAATAGTGCCTGCACTGCCACTGTCAGGAGCGTCGGTGAACGCTTCGTTCGTTGTCAGCTGGAGCGAGTTTCCCCAGCTGCTCTCGACTACTGTGTCAGCAGAAGGGTCGTGGGGAATCCCCTCCACTGGCGATCCGCTGACGTCACGGTTGTTGCCAGGTGAAGCGTGACCGGGTGAAGTGCTAGGAGGACGGCCACGACCAAAACCACGTGGCCTGTCTCCGTGTTGTGAACTGGCACGTGCTGCATTCTGTGTCTCTCGATGATGCGCCGTGTGGTTGTCAGTTGACAAATAGCCGGGCTGTTTGTTTACATCAGACGTAAACATCAGACGTGTAATGTTGTGCGTCTCGTCGTTTCCAGTCGTTGCTGCTGCTGTTGTTGTTGTGGTGCTGTCGATCTTGTGTCGACAAGACGTTGCCGCTTGTGTGGTGTTGACTGTAGTGTTGTCGAAGACCGCTGTCCCGTCTCAGCACCTGCGCCGAGTCGTTGTTGTCGCTGCTAGTGTACTGGGCGTTCGGAAGGCTATGGCGGTTGTCTGGTCGCGGGCAGCTGTCGTTCCTGAAGAGGCGTCAGTCCGGTCTTCTACCACGGCTGGCCGCTCGCAGGAAACGTCTGTCGGTGCCGCCGTGGTTGTGGTTGTCTACCGACCTCGGCGGCAAGCTGTCGACGTCAGTGCTGCTGTGGAAGCGGTTGTCTGTTCTCCTCTGCCAGTCTTTGTGGTACCTCGTTGTGGCCCCTGGTCTGCTTCTCGGTTCCACTCTTTGGTACTCCTGTCGCTTCAGGTCGAACGTGAAGGTTCCGTCTTCGGTGACCAGTCTGTCATGTCTTAGTGTGGCCCGTTTACCATCCTCACGAAACTGTTTCAGCTAGTGTGTCAAGCCAGAACGTTTCTGTCTGACTGCTTCTGAAAAATCCTCTCGGACATATATCGGGGACTCTGTCGCTCTGAGCTCTCTGCTGTGGCTCAGTACGTCTTCTCGCTGCTTGAAGGATTGGAACTGCACAAGAATGGCGGAACCAACTCGTTGTGCTCGGTCTATCTGCACAGGCTGACGCACCTTCATGTCCCGACAAATTATCTGTCTTACTTTGGCTTCACACAAATCCCATATTTCTCCGAAAACACGATGTATTCCAAAGAAGAGGAGGTTGTTCCGTCTAGATTGAGTGTCCAAGAGTTCAACTTTTGTTTCAAGATCGTCCGTTTTCTTCTGCATGTGTTCAAATGAATCTGTCATTTTTGCAAACTCATAGTTCATAGCGTCCATGTCTATACGTAACACGTTTTGGTTCTCTTCCACATCTATCAGTCTTGTGTTGATTGCATTCTCCGTGACGCCTAGACGTTGATCGATGCGAGACGACTTTTCGTTTTGTGAGTGTTCAAAATGGCCTACCTTGTTTCCTAGCTCAGAGGCGAGTTGGTTGATAGCAGTGAAGAGGCGATCAAACTGTTGTTGACTGTTATTGTTGGCGGTGCCGTTGGCAGTGTCGATGAGGTTGCCGCTGTCACTGGCGTTGGTAGTCCTATCCGCAACATGATTTTCTTCGCTTGTGGTGAAAGTCGGCCCAGGGTTGGGCTCAACGCCTGCCATCAACAACATGAGGAGTAGCGTTGTCACTGCAAACCGTACGGCAAGCCCATGAACTCGTAATCCTTTCACTCGTTTTGCTGCGATCGCTGCTCTTTTTGTCAGAATATTTAGCAGAATTCCAACAAACAGACCAACGGCTACTCGGTGGTCTTCGAGAGAACACCCCATTTGTGCTGGTTATGAGAATTTCCGTAATTAACGAAAACCTTTGACGAGCGATGAAAAAGTTCGACTTTCAGTCACCGTTAACAGTAGAGATAGACAGATAGATAGATAGATAGATAGATAGAGAGATAGATAGATAGAGAGAGAGAGAGAGAGAGAGAGAGAGAGAGAGAGAGAGAGAGAGAGAGAGAGAGAGAGAGAGATTGATGTTTTATTCATATAAAGGCATGGCCCTTCATGAAGGGGTGCACATACAGTTTGATACAAGGCCATAAAAATACAATAAAAAAAGGAATAAAAAAGTTTAGTTTTGCATCGTATAAGTGACAACTATTAACTACAACGGGTTCAATAGTACTAAGTAGTAACAGTATCCCTAATCTTGAAAGCCTTACACAGAAAAACTGATAGTTTTCTGACAATAGATGATTTCCGGAAATAACAGGCGATGATAATTTGACAGCGTTTTCTTACTTCGGGAGAGTGAAGTCCCCTGAATGGAGGTGGCAGCGGAGAAGATCTTCAGGCATGGACCTATTATAATTTATATTAGATTACCAGCTGGGGGAGCCTACTATCCGATCTGCACGTTTCCCGCGAGCAATGAGTGTTTGATCGGTATTTCTGATGCCTTTTCTGCCTTTTGTTTACGGGTATCCGTCATCTTCCCCACGTGCTTACTGTACCCCCAACAAAAGCCTGCCTATTCTGCGCTACACCCGCAGGCATGGACCTATACATACAGGTCCATGTCCGAAGGCTCTTACCGATTGCAGTCCCCTGGATTTCCGAAGATCGTCTATTTCCTGGTTGGTTGAAGCCAGCAGCAAACTAAGCCTAAAAAGGCAAGAATGTTTACAGAACTTGGGGGGAATAAATTGCTTTCTAATGTCATCTAGCATAGGGCAACATAGAAAAAAGTGAACCTCATCTTCCTTAGCTTCTCCGAATAATGAACATTTCAAATCCTTTTCAACATGACTTCTATACCGATAATAATGTACAGAGAGCTCGGATACATCAAATCTAAATTTTGTCACGATACGTTTCAAATGTCTATCCATACTCATATATGTTTTGGTACAATGCGAAATGTTATTAAAACTTCTGTACATACTAAATCTGTCACTAGTTTGAACATGATCTTCCCAATCCTGCCATCTACAGTCAATCAGTCTTTCACGGAAAACGCGTATAAACTCATTCATTCTTTCCACACCTTGATCCATCCATACAAATCCAACTATTGAAACAATTGCATTCTAACATTTGAAACCCAGTTTCTCTTACCTCTGGCATCTAAATTATATAACATCATATATGCTTTATGCGGCAATCTGTCTTCACCCATACATGTAAGCTTCAACCAATAGCGAATACATCTGACGGCGGAGTTCAACGTAATTTGAAACCTGTCATTTGGTGTTTTCATATCTACCCCTAAAAAAAAAAATCAGCGCGTACAAATGAACTTTTTCAATATGTATTGCCGCTTTATCAAGACCCCATAACACAGACCCATACTGTGCGATTGGTTGCACTTGGGCATCAAAGAGCTTCAAAAACACTTCTAATGAATTGTTATTAAGCAAATATATATAGCTTTTGCAAAACACACACCAATACATTCTTGGCTCTACTTGCTAAGTCTCTACAAGCAGAAACAAAAGACAGTCTTGTAGTGAAGTAAATGCCAAGATATTTATACACATTCACAGCTGGCATAACAACACCATCATATATCCATCGTTCTCTAGAACCTAAATAACCACCTTTTTGAAAAACAATTATATTACTCTTATTCATATTAACTTTCAGTTCAAGCTCAGAACAGCAGACTATTCAACTGAGTCTATAGTCCTACCACTGTTTCGGACATTAAAATTACGTCATCAGCCAACAGCAGTATAAATAATCCAAAAGCGTCGATCATACAGCATGCACCGTGTCTCCCTTTGTCAATCACTTGTAATGCTAACTCATTTATGAACAGAGAGAAAAGGATCGGGCTACACACATCTCCCTGTTTCACTCCGGCAGTACAATTCACATAATCTGTCAGTTTATCTCCACATCTAACCTGAGCTTTCACGTTACTATACATACTTTTAATACATCTAAATAGCTTTCCTTTGATACCATTCTGTAACAAAATAGGCCATAACAAATTTCTTTTAATAGAATCAAACGCCTTTTCGAAATCAATAAAAGCAACATAGAGTTTTCGGTTCGCAGCATACTGCTTCTGAACACATGCCAATAGAGTAAACATATGGTCAATTGCAGAATATCCTCTTTTGAACTCGGCTTGATAGTCCCCAGTAATATTATTTTGTTCGACCCATTCCCGTAGTCTGTTATTAATAATAATGTACCATAAAGTTTACTACTTGTGTCACACCGTGAGATACCTCTATAGTTACTAGGGTTATTCATGTCTCCTTTTTTAAACAACGGTATAACTGTAGACTCCGTCCACTCATCTGGAAATATTCTCTTGTCAAACAAAGTATTAAAGAATTTTACAAAGAAGTGGACAACCTGGTTACCAGAATACCTTAAAATCTCCCATATTATTCCGTCAGGTCCCGGAGCCTTTCTAAGTTTGATCTTCCTAAGTGCAAGCAAAACTTCAGCCTCTGATATTGGACGGTTCAAAGTGTGATTTTGATCATCATCACCATCAATAGTACTGTCTGTAATATCATCATTGTTAACCTCTTTTTCTAACAGAGTCCTAAAATGCTGAAACTAGTCCTCTACAGCAATATCATTTCTAACAAATTTCTTCTTAAGCGAAACTTTATGCACAGCTTCCCAGAAATCACGTTGACTCTTCACATAGGCTCACAGCATGTTAGGCAGAGTGTCATTGTGTTGTTTCTTTTTGTTCTTCAATACATTCTTATATTCTCGTCTCCCTATGCGAAAGGCATTGCGATCGTCTGCGTTTAGCGTACGACGGTATTTCCGCATCTGTTTCCGTACGTTTTGTCTGTTAATACTGCACTCAGACTCAAACCAGTCATGAGACTTCCTATGCTTATTTACGAAAATATGTTGATTTTTGCCATGCACTCTGCCATTTCCTTAATAGAGCTATTAAAGACCTGCAACGCATTATTTATGTCAACATCTATCATATTTATCGCATGTTTAAACCTTGTTCGTGCTTCATCTGAGTTAAATGAGTCTTTGAATGTTTGAACATTAGATGGATTCCAGACGAATTTGTTAATATACACATCTTCATTGTCTTCAGTAAACTCCTTTTCTTTCAAGCTACGTAAGTACAGTTCAACGGGCATGTGATCAGATTCGATACGCTTGGAGATAACAAGCTTACACGAATCACACACAACAGCAAACAAGTCATTAAACAGCAAGAAGTAATCATTCACACTGTTTCCAGCATCTGAGATATATGTGTAGACGACCTAATTGGTCGCCATGACACATGCCATTGAGAATACATAAGTTTAAAGCAGTACACATATTCAACAGAGTCTTTCCATAATTGTTCAATACTCCGTCTTCGGAACACCTGTAAATATTCGTTGGACTGCTTTTGCATAGTGACTCAAAAATAGTTTCAGTTGTAATGTGTTGTAAAATATTTGAAGTCCTATTATTCAGGTCACCTGACAGTATCACAAAAACGTCATTAAAACTAATCAAGCAATCAGACAAACAGTCCTCCAATAAACCTATGCCATTATCCACATCACAGTAATTGTAATAGGGTGAACCCTCTGGTACCCAAGTTCCCATCTCCACTGACACTGTCACCCTCGTGCAGGTACCTGCCCGGTGTCAACCTACAATATATTCCCACAGCATCGCACGTATTAATCGAACCATAAATATTCCCAGGTTGCTTTCTGTTGCAAGAGCGGCCGAGTCCCTATTTGATCTCCGTAAGATTGTTATAATCGTCCACCGTGAATCTCTTTCTATCAACGAGTAGGTGATCAAACACCATCGAAACCGGACAACACTCATTCCTTTTAGCCTTCAGGTGTGGAGTCAGTTTTCGCCTAATGTCTCTCACACGAGTACAAAAGTCCTCGCCAATGAAAATGTTGCTGCCCTGCAACTTTCGCTTGGCCTTCAAAATTTTGACCTTGTCCTTGAAAAAGGCACAGCGTACAATCACAGGAGAGTTTGGCTTTGAACTGAGGCGATGCACACGATTGAACACAATCCAGTTTGTCAGTAGTCAAGTCCCTAAGCATGTCCTCGCAGTCCACACCTGTATCTTTCTGTTGCCTCGGCAGTCCATAAAAGATCAGTTTGTTCCGTTTAGACCTGCCATCCAAATCGTCCGTCTTTCGCTCTAACTCTTCAAGTCGCGTCTTCATGTCGTAGTTGGATTGCTTCAGTTCATCATTTTCCAGTCGTAGAGCACTCACCTCCTCCCTTAGTCCCTTTACCTCCCCTTGAAGCCCGGCGAACTGCTCTCTCATTAGTCCTACGTCTACGCTGACGCCATCCAACTTACTGGTCATGGTGCTGTTCATGGTCTGAAGCGTGGTCATAAGATCCGAGAGGGTTGGTTCCTTTGTACAGGCGGCTGCTTTCGAGGGGGTGTTCTGAGGTCCATCGGTTCTCTGTTGTCGCTGCATTACCCCCATTGGTAAGCCTCGTCTGCCTCATGCTGTCCTTGTGCGTGGGTCCTGGTTTTAGCTCCACGTCGCCACATTGCAAGAGCAGACTCCCCCAGAATAAATATACCAGGAGCAAACCCAGCATGACACCGTCTACCCGGGTCTTGAGGCTGACAATGGCTATCTTCATCGCTGCCTTCAGCTTTGCTCGTTTCACCATGAAATTGATGTAGACTGCCAAGAAGCAGCCACACACAGTCCTGAAATCCACCGCTGTCGAAGGCATGGTACCTTAGGAATTACCACAACAAGTATGACGTCCCAAACCCAGAGCGTTCCTGAAGAAATCTGCGTTCGTAGTCAGAGCTCATGGGGTGCGACTTCACGTGTCAACCACCATTTCAGCGCCTCAGAGAGAGAGAGAGAGAGAGAGAGAGAGAGAGAGAGAGAGAGAGAGAGAGAGAGAGAGAGAACGCGAACTCGAAAACTTTAAATTACAAGGTTTGTAGTTTAGGTTCAGTCAAAACCTGTCTAACAACTAGTCCTTGCTAAGCCACTGAGGAGGAAATATAAAATTACAGGGCATCATTTATATACATATAGGCATGAATGAGTGAGTGCAATTTTATACATGAGAATTTCCACTCAAAACAGCGTGTTCACAGCGCCAGATGCACACAGGCACATATCACTCAGTTACACATTACGAGGGCAGTAGAACATCTGATCAATTCATATGACTAGTACTGGGAAAGAAAACAGAAGCAGTCAATGCTTATCTTATAGAGAACATTAAGGGAAATGGGGGGGGGGGGGGGGGGGCTGGGGGGGGGGGTCATTCTCAGTCATTCTCACAAAGACTGGGCGGTAGGTTGTTCCATAGAAAAGCACCAGAGAATGATATACTTGTTTTGAATATATCTATCCTTAGCCTAGGCAGATGAAGCTGAAAGCCCCTAGAGTTGGAACAGCATGAAGGAATGCGTGTTTAGGTTAGAGATATACTCTGGGGCCTCATTATTAAGGACCCTGTACAAACCCTTGTTATATTCAAGTTATTTTTGTAGGCTCATTATTCTCATCTCTTTTAATTTCTGGAGTAGTTAGAGTTGCATCCGGAAAGATTAATTTGACAGCTCTTCTGTGCAGAGACTTTAATATCTTTTTGAAGACATCACTACATCCGCATAATCTGACGCATAATCAAACAAAACGAAACGAAACAAAACAAACAAAAAACAAGCAAAAAACAACTATAAAAGGTGCTTTGTGCAACATGCAATTATTTTAAGGTTTTCCCAGTTTTGTCAGTAACGATTAGGGGCCGGACTGGCTGCACTGACGCAACAACAACAAATGGCCCAGATGGCCTGACACTGTTTTACGTCTTTGATTCTGGGTTAAAGATGTGCGTGCTCACGCTGCCCCAGGAATATGATCAAAGAGACAGCAGGTAGCCATTACACCAGCTGTGCAGGCCACTTACGGTCTTGTCTAAATAGCAAAGGCCCGCGTGTGTGTGTGTGTGTGTGTGTGTGTGTGTGTGTGTGTGTGTGTGTGTGTATGTGTGTGTACTTGTGTGTGTGTGCGTGCGTGCGTGCGTGCGAGGGTGTGTGTGTGTACGTGTGTGTGTGTGTGTGTGTGTGTGTGTGTGTGTGTGTGTGTGTGTGTGTGTGTGTGTGTGCGTGTGTGTGTGGTTAGTGTTATTGTAAAGCGCCCTGTGCTGCCACCTAGTGTGGTAGATGGGCGCTCTAGAAATCCTCTTGATTATTATTATTAATCGTCACTGTCACTGGGGAAAGTAGGATTCTAAACTGAAAACAAAATCAACGGGGCGTTTTAAAATATTTCCGAGTTTTGGTTCGCATTTTTTTTCTCTGTTTGCTGGAGAGAAAGACAGGCCTTCTCTGACAAAATTTGTCTTAAAGCCCACAAACTTGAGGGTGTTTTGTGCAGTAGAGTCCAGCTAACCGCTAGTGACTAACGAAGGATTGTAAACTGAAAATAAATCAACCGAGTATTTTAAAAGAAAGGTCTTGGTTTCAAGGTTTTATTTTGGCCTCATCTAAGTGTTGTAGCAAGTCTGTTCTTTTCGGACAAAGCAAGGTTTGATAAGGTTAATTCTCTCCCTCATTCACCGCCGACGCAGAACCAGTGCAAGGAGTACACAATTACTGGGGAGATTTACAGTGGTGCCGTGTGCACACAGCCTCAGTCACAGGCGAGAGCGAAGGCCGCAGAAAACTCGAAGGACTGGTTTAAGACAGCCGTCCTCCAACCTGTGCCGTAATTGATTTTGCCGTAGGTCTGGCAAAATTGTCAGCTAACGGAGTTTTTCGTTGGTGCTCAAATGGCAGTAAGTTTGTAACAGACAACTCAAATTATTCAGGCGTTTCTTTTAATAGAGTCAACGTTGCTTGCGCAAGCACAAATAAAACTCAGATCGTTTGAATGTAGACGGAACTTTTTTTTCTCTCTCTCCCATACTTTTTTTTTTTTTTTTAACCGGTGGCGGACGCGCCTCATGTTTATGTACGTGCTTTGACACTGTGTTGCATTCACAGTCTTATTAGTACCCACACCTTTCGGAGGGCGCTGACCGCGTCGGGAAACAGCTGCACAGAGATAAAGAGTGCTCCATGCAGTGGCGTAACCTATTCTGGCTGAGTTTGGAGGAAGGTGCCGGAAAGCGATGCTCGCGGAGTGTGGGCCGTATGGCAGAGACACAAATGACGGCCGGCGCTTAGTTACAGACAGTCTTTGGTTGGACTTTCCCAGAGAATGGGCAAAGTTTTTTTGTTTTGTTTTTAGTCTGCAGAGGGTCACCCCATGAAAGACACACTTCAGGCCATCTTCAGTCATACTAACATTGGAAAAGTTGCAACGAAAACGCTGGAGAATTTTATGTAAAAATGCGTGGAGCGCATAAATGACGGGCTTTTCCAAGCGCACAGATAGCATGTTTAACTGAACTGAACTGTGTCCTTTCCTCCCTGGTTGATCTTTTGTTTTCAACAGACAGGACACAGCAAACATGGCGGTCTGCGACACGTGCTACAGGAAGGTGAAGCGGGTGATCGCTGGCGTGTTCCGAGTTTACGGAGAGTTCGTGGGCAGACACCCTGTGTGGTTCATCGTCCTCCCTATCGTCACCTTCGGTGGTCTGGCGGTCGGGATGGTGGCCATGGATGAAGAAAATGACCCAGAAAAGGTCTACTTCCCCATGAACAGCCGGGCCATGAAAGATCGCCAGTATGTTCGAGACACATTTCCAGACCTCAGCAACGTGTCGTACAATGCCTTCTCTCAGAGCGACACAATCAAAGCGGTGGTTCTACTGTTCAAATCCAAATCTGGCCAAACTATTTTCGACTCCAGCACCATAACTGAAACTGCTGCCATCATCAACGGCGTGAAAAGCCTCAGCAGCTTCCGAAAGACGTACATCGACGTCTGCGCCAAGTCCTCGACTACGTGCGTTGTGGATGGAGAGATGGCTTTGGACCCCACCTTCCAGAGTGCTGTGGCTGCTGGGACTGTCACCTACCCTGTCTATAACAACGTGGACCTCAGGACGTCCATATCTGGTGAAACTCTCAATGGCGGGAAGCTTATCACGGCAACGGTGCTCAAGTTCTCGTTCACCCTGGCCGAAGATGCGGAAGACTGGAAGAGCAAGTTTGTTGCCTACGCTGAGGACCTGAACCCGACCTACACGGAGGTGACTTACCAGACGCCAGACTCTCTGCGTGATGAAGTGAACAAGAGCACCTCGGGTTACATCCTTCTCTTCTCTCTGACCACTACGCTGTGTTGCATTTACGCTTCCGTTGTGACAACGGGAGGCAACCCCGTGTCGACGCGCGGCATGCTGGCTTTTGGGGGAATCCTGGCTGCAGGTCTCGGCATCGTGGGCTCCATGGGGCTGCTCAGCGCCTGCGGAGTCAAGTTTGTCAACATCGTCGGCGTCGTCCCATTTCTCATAATCGGTGAGCTCTATTTCTGTTGCATTTTGTATGTGCCAGTGTCTGTTTGTCTTTTATCCTGAAGTGATTCTCTGCGGTTGACACAACTTCAAAATCCAGTCTCTGTCTGTCTATCTCTGTCTTTGCCTCTCTATGATCCCTGTTTTCCTTTTCTGTATTGTTTACGATACGATTCAACAGGGACTGCTATGTATGAAAATTTTAGGATACATCTAGTAATATCCCCCCCCCCCCCACACACACACACACAAAACAAAACAAAAAAACTCGGAGTGGAAATCGCATTGACACCACACATGCCAATGATTCTTTTACACTTCGCATTTTATTCATTTCAAACCTATCAGTTCAACAAAGTTAGGTTTCGTTCAGATAGTTTGGCTGGCATAGTCCTCTTAGCTGTGGCAGGAAGGCTGAGTTTAGAAACTGTAGAAGGCTCATCGCATAGTAAGTTCTAGGCTTGGCTGAAAATCGATACATATCATAGCACTACCCAGAGCTGAGAGTGCTGTGGGTCAAATGGGAACCCTGGGACCACATAAATCCGTTTACGTTACGAATACACCTTTGGGGGTATTGCTCTAATTACTTGACCATCACCGCAGGTGCCATAATTCCCGGGTCTGGTTAACACGTTATTTATGCCAGTAATCGTTGTCTAAATCCTGTCCAGCTGTATACGAATGGACCCCTCTAGCATTATCGCTTGTTATTCTCATCTTTGTTATAGTTAGTTGAATAATAAATCGTTTTCTCTAATTCTGTGGCCCTTCACGCCATTTTCGTTTGGTGACCTCAGTCTGAGAGTTCTGTCCCGTTCCTTGCCCAAGGGAGTTCCGGTCAACGTGAGGTGCAGTTCCTACAGGGACAGTTATAGCGACACGCAACAGTCTGCTTTCGGGAGGGGTGGGGAGCCGGTGTACGCTCACTCAGTCTGACTCCCCGACGTAGCTACCGTTGTCGTCAGCATGAGGCGTGGTAGGTGGTGTTCTGCGTACGCTGAATCAGAACAGGCATCACTGAACACCACCGAAGGTGGATGAACGTTATCTTGTGGATCTCTGGCGACAAGGCCGTGACGAGGACTGGATACCTTGGATGTTGCTGGGTAGGAAGTTTGGCAGAAACAGAGCGGGAGAAACATCATTATAATTATGAGATAAACAAATGAACAGAATAGTCCGTGCATACGCACGCACGCACGCATGCACTCACACACACAGACGCGCACACACGCACGCACGCACGCACACACACACACACACACACACACGCACGCACGCACGCACGCACACACACACACACACACACACACACACACACACACACACACACACACGACTTGATTCAGCACCAGGCTACGGTAGTTCTAACTGTTAATGACAAATAGCATAAGAATATGTTTATAACTGTTCCTCACTACGAACTTGGCTCGTATACATTTTCTCTTACTTCATAGTGCTAGCTGACTCTCACACAGATTCATCTGATGTCTCAGGGATCGGCGTGGACGACATGTTCCTGTTGATGTCCTCTTGGAGTGAGAACCTCCCTAGCGATGACCAGGAGCAGACGGTCCAGCACGTGCCGAAGATCTTGGGCAAGGCTCTGGCCAGCGCTGGAATCGGCATCACCATCACCTCCCTCACTGACTTCCTGGCCTTTGTCATCGGTACCACCTCAGTCTTCATGAGTGTCACCAACTTTTCTCTCTATGCCGGTATTTCTTCATCATCGTCGTTCTCACCACCACAGTCATCATCAACATCTATAGTCGCTGGCTTCCTGGCTGCCATCAGTTATACCACGTCCGACTTCATGAGTTAGGCTTAAACAATTGCATTAAGGTGAAAGCATACTAACAGAATAATTTACGGTAAGACGCTCAGAATGACATTTGTTATATGGGGTAAGCGTACACTTGATTTTCAAGAGAGAGAGAGAGAGAGAGAGAGAGAGAGAGAGAGAGAGAGAGAGAGAGAGAGAGAGAGAGAGAGAGAGAGAATGAATGAATGAATGAATGAATGAATGAATGAATAAACTTTATTTTACGAGGGTATTGGAGAAGTCTTGAGGTCTTTTTACATCCAAACCTCGCCCATGAGGGTTTCTCTCTATTAACTAAGGATACAATGAGCTACAGTATGTTGGGTACATGTAGATTCATACAAACCATGTTGAAATGGACACCGGTAAACCAAGAAACAAGTCGATAACGAGCATTTAAAAAATATATACATATAAAAATTAGCTAGATCTGGGTTAAAACATACACACGCACGCACGCACTTAAGAACATATTTGTCATCGAAAACTACATGCACATAGAGCATAGACACACAAAAGGTATGGGCGGCCTGAAGCAGCACAACACAGGTTGGAAGCAGCACATGGAGAGATATAATTATCTATGACCATGGTTTCACGTAACACCCAAGAGAGATAACATATGAAGCGTAAGACGCTTGTTAAAAACTGAAGGACTGACTGGAAGCCTCAGTTCGCTGGGCAATGAGTTCCAGAGAGCAGGACCAGAATAAAACAGGCTGGGCTTGAATAAATCTATGCTTGGTATTGGCACATTTAGCTTTTTGTGTGCGCGAGCCTAATGGTGCTAAGATTTTTGTTCATAGATAAATCAGTACCCTACTCGATACAATTTTGTGCGCAAAACGCGCTTTGTTACTCATTACTCTAGAAGATAGCGGGAGAATTTGAACCGTTTTGTAGTCTTTATCGGTAAGGCTAGTACGTTTTAGAAGAACCATTTTGATTGCTCGCCTGTGTAGTGACTTCAAGGTGTTTTTTGTTGTTGCAAAGAGTCACTTGCTGAGTCCCAAAGAGTTGAAGCATAATCTATACCTGACTGAATGTGTGCTTGGAAAGACGTTTTTCTGGCGTGAAAGTTAAGAAAATGCGTATATTTTGCTGATTGGTAGACTTTTTTGGCCGTAGTTTTGCACAGGTCACGAATGTGTGGGCCCCAGGTCAGATTATTGTCTATTGTAACACCTAATACTTTGTGATCACTGACCTCAGTTATTTGTTGATTACCAACGGAAAGGTTCGCAGATGGTGAGTGAAGTAGTTGTCGCTTCTGACGCGTCGTTAGTATCATGTGCTTCGTTTTTGACGGGTTAAGAGACATATGATTATGATGTGTCCATTCAACAACATCAGAGAGACATAATTGGAGAACAGATGTTATTGCAGGTATATCCTGTCCAGAGGTGTGAATTGTCGTGTCATCTGCTAACATGTCACATTATGCAGAAGGGATATGTAAAGTCATTAATATAGATGGAGAACAGGAGAGGTCCTAGTGCAGATCCTTGGGGAACTCCAAATAAAACTGTCTTAAAATTCGATTGATTATTTTTCAAGGAAACCTTTTGGAAGCGGCTGTTGAGGAAGGAGCAAATCAAACTAAGGATGTTCGCTGATAGGCCGTAGAGGGTTAGTTCTCTTAGAAGTAGGTCATGATTGATTACGTCAAAGGCTTTAGCAAAGTCAATGAACAAGGCCCCGTATAATTTGTTTATGTTGATTTCGGATAGCCAGGTGTCGACCAGTCCTGTTAAGGCTGTGTGACAGGAGTGGTTTGTTCTGAATCCTGACTGCTTTTGATAAATGTCATTAACAAGAAAATGCTTCATAACGTGTTCATTGATATGTTTTTCTAACTGTTTTGACAAGGAAGGTAGTATAGAAATGGGTCTAAAGTTTGAAGGATCCGATTTGTCACCAGATTGGAAGAGAGGGTAACGGTTGCTTTCTTAAATACCTGAGGGAAGGTGTTCTTGTCAATACAAAGGTTATATATATATAGGTTAGCAGAAGCTGGACTACACGGGGAATGATGGAATCATGTTTAATACACTTCTAGTCCAGCTCGCATGACACTGAAATAGACTCGAATGTTTTGAGAGATGCTGGAGAGAGAGAGAGAGAGAGAGAGAGAGAGAGAGAGAGAGAGAGAGAGAGAGAGAGAGAGAGAGAGAGAGAGAGAGAGAGTCTGTGTTCATCTGCTTCATTTCTGTCTGCAGGTGTGGCGGTGCTGTTCTGTTACCTGGCCAACGTCACCCTGTTCAGCGGCTGTCTGGCCATACACGGACGTCGCGTGTACTCCTGGCGTCACTTCTACACGTGCCGCGTGACCAAGTCACGTGACGATCTGGAGAAAGATGGACGGTCAGCTTGCTTGGCTGTTGTGTGTGGAGGCTCACCGCCCAGACATGAGCGTGACGATGAAAGTCTGTGCGAGAGTTTCCCCAGCAAGTTTCTGCCCTACTTGATCAAGAACAGTGTGGTCAGCATGGTGATCATCGTCCTTTTCCTGGGTTATCTGTCAGCAGCTATCTATGGTACTACTCAGCTCAGGCAAGGCTTGGTTCTGAAGAATCTGGTGCTGGACACTTCTTACTACCACAGGTTCCTTACACTGTCTGATGAATATTTTCCCACTAGAATTCCAGTGGCCTTCGTCGTCAACCAGAAGCTGGACTACGCGGGGAATGATGGAACCCTGTTTAATAAACTTCTAGTCCAGGCTCGCCGTGACACTGGAATAGACTCGAATTTTGAGAGATGCTGGATGAGCTCCTATAAAGATTCTGCCTACTACAGCGCAGCTGCCAGCCAAGACTTTGTGCGCAGTCTGCAGGTCTTTCTGACCAACGCTCCAGAGTTTGAGGCTGACGTCGTGTTCGACAGTGCAAAAACTAACATTATCGCCTCTCGCTGCTTTGTGATGACGAAAGCCAGCACCAATCAGTACAACACTGCGGATGTGATGGAGCGAATGCGTGACCTGGCTGATGGCGCCTCCTTCTCCGTGTTTGCCTACCACTCGTCCTTCGTGGCCTTTGAACAGTTCCTGGCCGTGCTGCCGGCCACCCTGCTGATGGTGGGTTGCGCTGTGGCCGTCATGACGGTCGTCACCTTCCTCTTCCTGCCTCACATCCTCATGGTCTTGCTGGTGGTCCTCACCATCGTCATGATCCTGGTGGGCATCTTCGGCTTCATGTACTTCTTCGACCTGACGCTGTCCTCCGTCACGATGATCCATCTCGTCATGAGCGTGGGCTTCTCCGTCGACTTCTCGGCCCACGTGTGTGCCGCTTACCTGATGTCCGACTCCATAACGCGTCAGGACCGAGCGAGGGACGCCATCCGACACGCCGCTGCACCCATCCTGAACGGAGCCACGTCCACCCTCCTCGGCATCGTCGTTCTCGCCTCCTCCTCCTCCTACATCTTCCAGTCCTTCTTCAAGGTCATGTTTCTCGTCATCGTCTTCGGGATGCTGCACGCCGTCTTCTTTCTGCCCGCCATCCTCGCTCTTCTCGGTCCTGAAAACAGAGTCATCGTTTATCCCGCCCAGAATTCGAGAACACGTGTAGTCAGAATCTGGATTGCCCCATACAGTGCGGCCTATGGCAAAAGGCCATTGGAACGTCAGCGTCCACCAGGTTACCTCGCTAGAAGGCACCTTCAGGTTTAGTGAGGACAAAGTCGACAAAATAATAGCGGCTGGATACCACGCAAACATGGATTATTATTGTTTCTACTCCTTCTTTTACTTCTGCTTTAGTTTGTTCCTCCGCTTTGCTTTGTGTTTTATTTCCCCCCTTCTCCATTTTTATTTTTTTTCTTAATAGTAAAATCATGTTTAATCCGGGTCAAACACAATTAGCACTGAAAGCACGTTTCGTCTGTTGAAAAAGAGCGTTGATTGTATAGTGTGTACTTTTGATGACTAATATTCGTGTAACATCTCTTGTGCGTGAAGAGATCAAATGTCGTCGAGCGATTCTGTGGCCCACACCACTGAGAACGCTAGCAGGTTAGGTTATAAACATGTCTGCGGTAATTACTTGCACGTATTTTACAATCAATTGAAAAGGGAGAGCTCCCCTTTACTTTAAAGAATGGGATTATAACCTTGATCAACAAAGGGAAGAAGTTGGACCGAAATGACCTCAGTAATTACAGACCAATCACACTAACAAACACTGATTACAAAATCTTCACCAAAGCACTGGCACTCAGACTACAGAAAGTAATAAAGACTGTAGTAAACGAAGATCAAATAGGGTTTGTCAAAGGCAGAAATATTGCTTCGCACTTGAGATTATTCGATGATTTAGCAAAATATATTAGCCAAAAAAACAGGTCTTGGGCGCTAGTTGCCCTGGACATTTCAAAGGCTTTTGATACTCTGTCTAAAATGTGCATTAAAGAAGCCCTTGACATTTTTAACTTTGGATCCCATTTCCAAAAGTTAATTCAAACAGCAATAGAAGCAACACAAAGCTGTGTTCACAATGGAGGCTGGCTGTCCAGCTGGTTTCCAACAGAAAGAGGAATACGCCAAGGATGTCCATTAAGCCCACTTCTGTTTATAATTGCTGTTGAAATACGAGCGATCAGAATCAGGAACAACCCAGACGTAAGAGGCATACAAGTAAACGAAGACAGAAACGAAAACTTGCAAACTAATACAACAAAAATAAAGCAATTTGCTGATGATACAACCCTCACTATGAACGATGGAAAGGATATGAAACTAGTAATTTCCATAGTTGAACAGTTTCAAGAATTTTCCGGGTTAAGATTAAACAAGCACAAATCGGAAGGCATCTGGATGGGCTCTAGAAAACCTGAAAGGGGCAGAATACATGACATACCCATGAAAGGAATGATACAAATTCTGGGTATTTTTTACTCAGCAGAAAAAGAAGCGTCTACATTAGAAAATAACTGGACAAGCAAGATAAAGAACCTAATCAGAACCATCAAGCAGTGGGAAAACCGAAATCCAAATCTATACGGGAAAGTAATTATTGCTAAAACTCTACTGTTGTCACAATTTTCCCACGTCCTGCAAGTCCTAGCTTTACCACAAAGTGTACTCACACGCATCAACACAATAATATACAGGTTCTTATGGAAAAGGAAATATAACAACAAAAGAGCGTTTGAGAAAATAAAAAGAAATGTGCTTAGATTGGATTTTGAAGAAGGAGGACTGAAAATGATTAATATTGAAAACCAACAAAAAAAAAAATCATGGCGCAATGGACAGCAAAACTACTCAGAGATAAAAAGACAGTTTGGTCACAAACAGCAAAAACAAAAAAACAAAAACAAAAAAACAACAACAAAAAAACAACCAGGCCATAAACCAGATAGAATCCCACTTTTGACGAGAAGCAACAAAAGCAACAAACACTGATGAACAAAAACAGAGAACCTGACCTGGACAGTATTAGGTCAAAACCGATATGGAACAATAAGAACATCAAATTCAAAGCCCAGTTCTACAGAAACTGGTGTAAAGCAGGGATTGTTTATCTACAAGATCTGTGGGTCAATGGTCACATCATGAGGTATGAACAAATTGAACAAACGGTCGGCACAAACGGCAGGTTGTTGTTCGAATGTAATGCACTCGTCAATGCAATCCCTGAGTCCTGGAAAACTAGAATGGATAGCAACTACCAGGCAATGATCATTCCACAAGAAAGAAATACATAAATAG
Source organism: Alviniconcha strummeri (assembly GCA_963584105.1). Lineage (NCBI taxonomy): Eukaryota > Metazoa > Mollusca > Gastropoda > Provannidae > Alviniconcha > Alviniconcha strummeri. The sequence continues at coordinate 44,696,832 of OY757541.1, forward strand.
GCCCACTCAGCAACTTGACAGGGGAAGAAGAAAAAAAAGAGAGAGGGAGAGAGAGAAAGAAGTGGAAACATCAAGGCCTGCATGCAACTGAGGTTCAAAAAAAAAAAAAAAAAAATTACTTGCACGTGGCATCTCATGACTACCAGAAAGTGATCCAGCACACATACACATATCCACACTTCATTCACTCACAGAATCGTTCTACTTTCCTTCGCTTAACTTTCATCTCTCTTTCAAAACAAATTCAAGTGGAGGATGAAAGTTCCAATTATTACTGAATCAAAAACGTAAGTCACAAGCATGTCATAAACAGACAAAAGATGGGGTTTGAAGGCACAAAGTTTCAAAAAGCCAATATAGCTAAGCAAACTTTATCTGGTTGTCTCATTCCCTGAAAATTAAGGTAAACAACAATTAAGTCAGCACAAAACCGTCCATGCGGGATACGAAAGACTAAACTACGAACATTTGAAAAGACAGTTCACAACCGATGTATCATCAAAAACTTCGCTTCACCTTATAATTTCTCAGCAGAGTCTTAGACTGAATTTATGGAAGAAAACTTTAAGGTGTGTGTGTGGGGGGGGGGGGGGGGGGGGGGGGGGGAGAGAGGGAGAGAGAGAAAGAAGTGGAAACATCAAGGCCTGCATGCAACTGAGGTTAAAAAATAAATAAAATGCACGTGGCATCTCATGACTATCAGAAAGTGATCCAGTATCATCAAAAACATCGCTTCACCTTATAATTTCTCAGCAGAGTCTTAGACTGAATTTATGGAAGAAAACATTAAGGTGTCTTCCAAATCTGTTGATAGTGAAAGATAGTGGAAGATAGAATACACAAGAGAAACTATTTATAGAAAGGTTAAACCAAAGCTAATCGCGGGCCATCGCGGAGCCGCTGGCCTTTTCACATAATATTAAATAGAAAAGCTGAACCTGTTAATCATGTCGCGGCTACGCGGAACAGGCCTTTTCTAATCAGTAAAACAAAGAGACCCCATTAGCTCGGATAACGAACCTGACCTCTCAGACAGAACATCTGTAGCGAAACGCAGTTTAAGCGTCAACACATCAATCATGAAACGAGAAAAATGTTATATAACCCGGATAATACTGAAACAATTCGTGGCTACCACAGAGCTGGCCCCTGTACCTAATCATTTAAGCGAACGTGAAAAATTATAAAACATCAGCGACGCCATATCTTACGGCAAGATCAAACCATAAAAACTACAACAATCAAACAACAGTAAAACATCAGTCAGGAACTGGGAAGGTAAAAGATAGCCAGACCAACCTGTTGAACGTGGTTTAAGCTGAGTCTAAATCAAAACACTAGTTGCACGAATCAGTGAAAAACTTGGAGACTAGGCAAAGCGACTACTGAGACTACTAAGCGACTACTACACGTCCTTTAAATTTCTGTGAGGGCGAGTGGTGCGGGGATTAAATTGGAGGGTCTTTTATACCTTGAAAAATACGGCATCGGTGGCCCAGAATTTGCCAGAATAAATGAAAGAAGAACTGGTATCAGAAAGGGGAAGGCAGCTCTTCCATGCCCGTGCATGAACAGGGAGGCTTGTTGGGTGCAGCTCGGCCACTGACCCTCACTAATTGGAACCATCCTTTGGCCAGTGGATTCACACGGTAAAGGAGACTACTGCACCCCACGACCGCACTAAGACCCAGCACCAACGAACTATTGACCGACTGAGAAGAAAACATATCAATCTTAACTTTTCAACTACAAGACTTGCAAAGACCATTCCAACAACAGTTTAGTTAAATCTAGTGAAACACAGATTTAACGAAAGGATCGGTAACCCGACGTACTTTAATTAAAGGACTTTTCTCCACATTCGTACTATTGGTAAGGATAAGGATAAGAGTTCATGAAAGTGGTTTCCGTCAACACACACACACACACGCACACGCACACGCACACACATAACATACTTTCATGCTCATTGTAAAGTGAACCCTTGTTCATTTAACATAAAGCAGCGGGAATCTCTCTAGTTGTTCACGCCTTTTTCTTTAACAATCTTTCCATCAGAGATACACCACAATCACACCAACTGTACGGGGAAACTGCTTGGCACAAGGGTTACACCCGGTGGCATAATCAGGGAATGAAGACTATCAGCATTAGATCAGTCCTTGTCCCATTTACACGGAGAGTCGCTGTGTCTCGGCCCGACTGTGAATCCAGGTACAGGGACGCCATAGCAGAAAAACAACAACAAAACACACACACACACACAAACTGTCGCTTGGCAAGGGAGAGAAATCTCCCGACTGTGAATCCAGGTACAGGGACGCCATAGCAGAAAAACAAAAACAACAACAACAACAACAACAACAACAACTACAACAACACACACACACACACACACACACACACACACACACACACACACACACACACACACACACACACACACACACACACACACACACACACACACACACAAACTGTCGCTTGGCACAGGAAGTGCGGCAAGGGAGAGAAGTCTCCCGACTGTGAATCCATGTACGGGGGCTACGATCCGGGAAACTGTGCTTGGCTCAGTTACACCTGGTTGGTGTAATCAGGGAGCATAGACTACGGAGAGATCATGGAAGGAAGTACAATCCCACTATACATCCGGACTGTCCAGGCTCACTAGTTTCAGATAAGTACAGTATAGTGGGCAAACTCCCACCAAAAAACAACAACAGCGGTAAACTGAGGTGACAGAGTATTTAAGTACACTTCATTTCGAATCTCAGCCTATAGTAAAAAATAAAAAATAAAAGGAAAGAAGGCAGGTACCTACAGCTGACACATACCTCTTTTGTCCAGGTCACAAGATATATATATATTTTTTTTAAATCACGCTAAACGGGCAAACAAAATTAATTGTTATCGCTTGTAATAATGCATAGTTATCGACATATATGCTGTTACTATGTGTGTTTATTAAATTTATAAACATTGGACTGTTCGAGTTTTTGTCATAAATGCCGAGTTTATACGCTACTAGAGTATTTCGCAAAGAAAATAATTTACAAGTTATGAAACCTATCCTTGACCTATGTATCATGTGGGCTGATATAGTCTCACCGTTATGTGCCGATAGTCACTGATGATCTAGTTCAGGTCAGTTCAAGATGGTATTTAGGCGGTCGCAAAAGCCCAAACGCGTTCCACCCTGTCTCTCAGAAATGTCCCCAATTTATTGTCTTTGAAACAGTTCCAATGTTTGTCAGACTGACGACTGCCCTCTCATCCTTTTTGGGGAACATCGTCGTGGTAGTGGTGGTGGTGGCGGTGGTGTGTGTGTGTGTGTGTGTGTGTGTGTGTGTGTGTGTGTGTGTGTGTGTGTGTGTGTGTGTGTGTGTGTGTGTGTCCGCGTAAAGATATGCGCGCGCGCGTGTGTGTGTGTGTGTAAAGATAAGCCTCGCGTTTGTGCGTGCGTGTGTGTGTGTGTGTGTGTGTGTGTGTGTGTGTGTGTGTGTGTGTGTGTGTGTGTGTGTGTGTGTGTGTGTAAACTGAGATATGCGTGTGTGTGTGTGTGTGTGTGTGTGTGTGTGTGTGTGTGTGTGTGTGTGTGTGTGTGTGTGTGTGTGTGTGTGCGTGCGCGTGCGTGCGTGCGTGCGTGCGTGTGTGTGTACCCTCCACAGTCAGTGTGACAGGCCGGTTTGTCAGCTTCGGTCTCGACACCGCCGGTTTAGAAGATAAACGAAAACGAGATTCAGTAAGGGTGTTCATGGAAACCAGTTCTAATCACAAGAACGGAGTGTTGGCGTTGCGCGCAGATACATGTTTCGAGGTAGACCTATCTCACTCGTGGACGCGGGTTGTCATGTCTGAATGTGGGCGGAACAAATACGTGGGAAACGAGCTTGGTGGGGCGCCATAGTTATTCAATTGAGATAACTCTCCACACCTTAATGGTCTATTAAAATTATACGAGTTGTGTCCCTTGAACCGCTATTACAGTGTAGTAACATGCGAACCTTTCCCTTTTTGAGCAAATACCTTTGCTTACAAATGAAATATAGTGTTGTCCAGAAGAAACGCACACACACGCACACACGCACACACACGCACGCACGCACGCACGCACGCACGCACGCACGCACGCACGCACGCACGCACACACACACGCACACGCACGCACGCACGCACGCACGCACGCACGCACGCACGCACGCACGCACGCACGCACACACACACACACACAACAAACACACAAAAAACAACTTCCAACTGAATGAATAATTTACATTTTGTTCTCATCAATTATTTGAAACGAAAATGTTTAACTATAATCAACACCAGTATTAGGTTTTCCACGAAACGTACTTAAATAAATATATAAATAAAAATATGGCACCCAGCATAAAACCAACTGTGTGCATCCGTCGCTTGTGTGAGCGACTGGCTAACTTTTCTTTGTTCTGCCCATTTTGTCAAAGTGATTCCTTGCACTGCACCTCCGGCAGAATTTACCCATTTCCGGGCAGGAAGCCTCATCATGTCATTGTCTACCACGTCTACCACATGTACGTGTAGTTACAGTGGGCTTTGTGTCTCTCTGTCGCCTACAAGTTTTTTTCTTGTTGAACTTGTCCACTGCATGCACCGCTTGTGCTGGCTTATCCTTCATTTCCTTGAGCTGCTGCTGCTCAGTGCTAATGATGATGTAGAGCTTCATGTCCTCGGATTTCGCTTGACATATTAGGGACAAACTATGACCAATGCCGAAGCATGGTTAAATGTTGCTTTATGTCCACAGAAACCGTAAAACTCATTAGGAGGAAAGCCCAGGACGGCCACCTCGCGCGACTTTCACACAGCTCCTGAACTCTGATTTCCTTGAGCTGGTGGGGTGCCATACTTATTCCACCGTGATAACTCTCCACACCTGAAGGATTTGTTAAGAATAAGATTACACGTGTTATAGCCCTTGAACCTCTAACTACTGTATGATTGATTATACATGACACGGACGAGACTGGCTTCGCCACTCCTGTACCCTAATATGAAGCTAAAGTTAGCCACCGCCTCGCGTAGAGTATCAGGGGAATCCCCGCTTCTAATTTCAGGCTGGTAAAAGCTTATATTATAATAATTATATAATACATCCCGCTTTACCGGCGGGAACTGCCACAGTTCCACATACACTACAGGTGACAACATGGATTTTTTTAATTTAATTTCTTGGTGGGGGGGGGGGGGGGTTAGGGGGGGGGGGTGTGGAGCAGTTAGTACTTACTTATCACTTTCGGGAAATTTGGGTCACTTTACCTGGGTAAGGCACAGCAGCCGCAAGAGCAGCGCTACCATTCCTACCATACGTGTGCTGTGATTTTTGTTTTAGTTTTTTGTCCAAAGAATGCTATGGCTGCCAGTAGTTTGGGGATTTTTAACGTGCTCAAAGATGTTGACAGCTGCACCTCTCCCTACACACAACACACGTGAATAATTAATCAAACACAGCTTCTCGCAGTTTCCACTTCTACTCTCATAACTCTTGTTTCTGTTGCTGGTTTATTAAAACAAAAACATGTTCCCCTTTGGGCTGATGCTGGTACTGTAAGTATACAGATGAATATCACAGTTGGTAATGCACACTACGTAAGCAAGCAGGAAATCGAAACGTAACACCATGCACTAACTTTTGCAAAGACAAAAACCAGTGAATATAAAAAAAGTATAGAAACAGTATAGAAATAGTAATCTATTCAGGACAATGTATCAAACTTTCACACTGTAAAAAAGTTAGTTTCATGTGGCACCAGCCATGCCAGCGCTTAAGTACACCACTTCGGTGGGGTTGTCACTCATGTACAGGCGAGCGCAGTGAGTCTGCTCAAGAGAGCGGAGAATAGCGCTATATAAGTGATCATCAATCAATCAGTCAAAAGAAACCGTTTTAAAACTAGAGTATATCACAAGGTATTTTATAGACAAACATAAAAAAATAAAATAAAATAAAAAAAACGGTCCACACAATCTAATTTTGACCGTTACGTGTTTCAAGGGCTTTGGGTCTGTCAAGAGAGTTATATTTTTAAAATTCTATGCAGACTACAAAAGTCCTTCGGATGAGACTTCTATAACCGAGTTTCCCTGTGTGGAGATATACGTATGCACAAAAAATCGTATGCCCTAATCAAAGATCAGTTAGTCCTTAAGCTTGCTAGCTGATGGAAACGCCAAACTAACCCAGCATACACTAAACGTGTCAGTCAGCAAAGTGTTCGGTCTGAACGCTGTACTAGAGGAGACCACACGAAGTTTCACCAATGTAAACATTCTACTTACACACACAATTTCATAAACATACAAATTAACAAGAAGAGACAAAAACACTTTGGAAATGGCTTCTTCTTTTTAAAATAAAAATAAAAATAAATAAAAGAGGAATGTTAAACACCAGGAAATCGTCAAAGAAGATGGCATTCATAACAAGTTGAAGTCAAAAGGTATAATTATGTTAACTAATACTGGACAAAAGTGATTTCTGAAGCACTTAATTGATATAATCAAAACAGTGTTCGAGAATAGTAGATACTTGCAAATAATCCAAATTAAATATTTTCACACCCAAAATCGTTTGGCATCCAGCCAATTTTCTGTTGTTTTAAAAATAAAAACGTATATTGGCAGACTCTGATCTATACATGCGACTGTTCAGTGTGTGTACATTTGTGGTTTCACCATTGTAGCCAGGGTCGACGCAGGCCCTGTTTTCAGGACCGAGAAGAGCGAGGACGGCGGGCAGAAAGAAGATGGCGTGCAGCATCCCGAAGACGATGACGAGAAGCATGATCTTGAAGAAGGACTGGAAGATGTAGGAGGTGGAGGCGGCGAGGACGACGATGCCGAGGAGGGTGGACGTGGCTCCATTCAGGATGGGTCCAGCGGCGTGTCGGATGGCGTCCTTCGCTCGGTCCTGACGCGTTACGGAGTCGGACATCAGGTAAGCGGCACACACGTGGGCCGAGAAGTCGACGGAGAAGCCCACGCTCATGACGAGATGGATCATCGTGATGGAAGACAGCGTCAGGTCGAAGAAGTACATGAAGCCGAAGATGCCCACCAGGATCATGACGATGGTGAGGACCACCAGCAAGACCATGAGGATGTGAGGCAGGAAGAGAAAGGTGACGACCGTAATGACAGCTACACAAGAACCTACCATTTGCAATGTGGCAGGTAGGACGGTTCGTGATTGTTCGAAGGTCACAAAAGAGGAATGGTAGGCAAACACGGACAAGGAGGAGGCGTCAGCTAACTTTTGCATTCGCACCATAAGTTCCGCATTGCTGTTTTGATCGTTGTTGGGTTTCGAGACCACAAAACAGCGTGAAGCTGTGACGCTAGAGTTTGAACCGTCAAACACAATATCAGCCTTAAAGTCAATGTTGGTGGTCAGAAACGATTGTACGCTGTCGAAAAACATTGTGGAAGTTAGGTTGTAGTCCACAGTTTGTTTGTAGGAGCTCAGCCAGCATCTCTCAAAGTTGGAGTCAATTCCAGCGTCGTTGCGAGCTTGATTTAGAAGGTTGAGAAAGAGGGTTCCATCATTCCCCGCATAGTCCAGCTTCTGGTTGACGACGAAAGCCACTGGAATTCTGGTGGGAAAATATTCATCAGACAGTGTAAGGAACCTGTGGTAGTAGGAACTGTCCAGCACCAGATTCTTTAGAACCAAGCCTTGCTTGAGCAGAATGGTGCCGTAGATGGCTGCTGACACATAGCCCAAGAAGAGGACGATGATCACGATGCTGATCACACTGTTCTTGATCAAGTAGGGCAGAAACCTGCTGGGGAACTTCTCGCACAGACTTTTATCGTCCCGCTCTTTTTTGGGCGGTGATCCTCCACACACGGCAGCGAAGCAAGCTGACCGTCCATCTTTCTTAAGATCGTCACGTGACTTTGTCACGCAGCACGTGTAGGAGTGACGCCAGGAGTACACGCGACGTCCGTGGATGGCCAGACAGCCGCTGAACAGGGTGACGTTGGCCAGGTAACAGAACAGCACCGCCACACCTGCAGATTGATTGATTGATTATTAAACTTTGTTTCTCAACTGTGAAGATATTAGCGCAAAGGCCGACTCACATATCTGCCGTTGCTACAGTACTATCAATAACCAAGACATTCACAGTCAAATATTATGACAGAAAGATACAGACAAATACAGCATCAATAGTAATAATAATGATAATAATAATAACAACACATATAAAACGAAACAGCGACTGCAACGGAATTGGAAAAAAAGAAGAAAAAAGAAGAAGACAGAAATGAAGCACATTAGAACTGCCCTCCTTTACCCCTTGGTCTCTGCGTGAATGTGACCGAAATACTTCACAAACCCGCTGCAAAGGCTAACTTTTGGCCAGGACTGTTCACAAAACAGCGCCGCTCCAGGACAGGACAGAAGCAGGTTAGAAGTGCCCTCTACCGCCCTCTTTGCCTCTAAGTAAACGAAACTTGCGACAATCCAAATCATCTGTGATCATTCTCCACAGGCATAGTCTGGATTGATAAAAGAATAATCATATAGTCAGCAATGACAAAGCTTATTCTAAGACTCGACAAAAGAAAAAGAAAAGTATCCTTTTTATTTATTTCAGATCAAACTGAAAATATAAACCAAAGCGTGCAATTCAGTACATAATTATTATTGTAATAAAAGCTCTGACAATGATGGAGATGTTGACATTGATAATCATGGCGATAGCGTACTATAACTAATCGCACCAGCATAAAGAGAGAAGCTGGTGACGCTCCGGAAGACAGAGGTGGAACTGATGAGAAATTCCAGGAAGTAGGTGAGGGAGGTGATGGTGGTGATAACGACGATTACGCCGATGACGAAATATTCACTAGCATAAAGAGAACTGCTGGCGACACTCACAACGACCATGAAGTCAGCGGAGAAGGTGATGACGGTGATGGAGGTGTGGGTAACAATAAAGATAAAATACTCACCGGCATTTGGTGACACTCAAGAAGACGGAGGTGGTACCGATGACAAAGGCCTGGAAGTCAATGACGGAAGCGATGGTGATGATGATAACGATGGTGATAAAGATGAAATACTCACCGGCATAGAGAGAAAAGTTGGTGACACTCATGAAGACGGAGGTGGTACCGATGACAAAGGCCAGGAAGTCAGTGAGGGAGGTGATGGTGATGCCGATTCCAGCGCTGGCCAGAGCCTTGCCCAAGATCTTCGGCACGTGCTGGACCGTCTGCTCCTGGACATCGCTGGGGAGGTTCTCACTCCAAGAGGACATCAACAGGAACATGTCGTCCACGCCGATCCCTGAGACACCAGAGGAATCATTGAGGGAGTGAGCGGTAAGTGAATGTAAGTTCCAGGAAGTAAAACACAATGGTCATCATTGCCGATGAAATGTATGGTATCTTTAGATGAAAACTCTACACATAGCTTTTTCATGCGCCTCCACGGGAGGCACGGTTTTTGTTTTATAACGATGAATAGCACAGGAATCGATTGTTGAGATTCCTACATAAGTACAGATCTGTAATATTTAACGATAGGACAAACCTTGAGCTCAGTGCATAAATACAAATACTATACTTGTTACTGTCAAAACGAAAAGCTCACCGATGATGAGGAAAGGGACGACACCCACGATTTTGACGAACTTGACTCCGCAGGCGCTGAGCAGCCCCATGGAGCCCACGATGCCGAGACCTGCAGCCAGAATTCCCCCAAAAGCCAGCATGCCGCGCGTCGACACGGGGTTGCCTCCCGTGGATACCACAGAGGCGTAGGTACAGCACAGGGTGATGGTCACCGAGAAGAGAAGGATGTAACCTGAGGTATTCTTGTCCAGTTCTTCACTCAAAGACTCTGGCGTCTCGTAAGTCACCTCCGTGTAGGTCGGGTCCAGGTCCTCAGCGTAGGCAAGAAATTTGCTATTCCAGTCATGCGCATCCTCGGCCAGAGTGAACGAAAACTTGAGTACCGTTGCCGTCACAAGCTTCCCGTCAATGAGAGTTTCACCAGATATGGACGTCCTGAGGTCCACGTTGTTATAGAGAGGGTAGGTGACCGTTCCGGCAGCCACAGCACTCTGGAAGGTGGGGTCCAAAGCCATCTCTCCATCCATAACGCACTTAGTCGAGGACTTGGCGCATACGTCGATGTATGTCTTTCCGGAACTGTTGAGGCTTTTCACGCCGTTGACGATGTCAGCAATTTCAGTTATGGTGTTAGAGTCGAAAATAGTTTGGCCAGATTTGGATTTAAAGAAGAGAACCACGGCCTTGTTTGGGTCGCTCTGAGAGAAGCCATTGTAGGATTCATTGTTGAGGTCTGGAAATGTGTATCGGACGTACTGGCGATCTTTCATGGCGCGGCTGTTCTTGGGGAAGTAGACTTTCTCTATGTCCTTTTCTTCATCCATGGCCACTATCCCGACCCCCAGACCGCCGAGGATGACGATGGGGAGGACGATGAACCACACAGGGTGTCTGCCCACGAACTCTCCGTAAATTCGGAACACGCCAGCGATCACCCGCTTCACCTTCCTGTAGCACGTGTCGCAGACCGCCATGTTTGCTGTGCCCTGTCTGTTCACAAAACAACAGCAATATAATACAAAACAGCTTTGTTGCCAAGTGTGAAGGATATTGGACAAGGAATATGTCATTGTGTCAAGTACTTTCACTCACACAACTACGCCAATCATAAAACGACACGCTCGCGCGCACACTCTCTCTTTCACACACACGCATCCACACACGCTAGTCACCTGTGCGCGTACACGCATGCACGGACACCACTCTCAAAAACCTTGATGAATATATTTTTTGAAAAACCATAAAAAACTATATGTCAGTAACTGAGAACGGTTATTCTATAATGTAGGACCCCGAACCCCTCCCTTCCGAGCAGAAAAAATCAACAATCCGTGCTTCAAGTGCCATTTTAGGAACATTAATAAATATGAGTATACCTGTATATGAACGAATCTACAACTTAAACCTGTGAGAGTTTTCGGGTAGAGTATAAAATACTTAATGGGAGAAAAATCCTACAACTTCATACTTTAAATTAAAATTTAGATTTAGGTGTATTACACTAATCTCCTGATTAGTATGAAGCTTACTCATTCTCCATGTTTAACGATCGTTCTTAAAAGAATAAATACGCGTGTCATCCTTGCGCAGAAAAGCGTTTTTTGTTTATTTTGTTTTTTGGTGTGTGTGTGTGTGTGTGTGTGTGTGTGTGTGTGTGTGTGAGAGAGAGAGAGAGAGAGAGAGAGAGAGAGAGAGAGAGAGAGAGAGAGAGAGAGAGAGAGAGAGAGAGAGAGAGAGAGAGAGAGAGAGAGAGAGAGAGAATTTTTCCACATACAATTGATGTAAATTGTTTTTGGTAGAACTGTGTTCTACATGTGTATAGTATATATCGTGTTTAGGTTAAATGTACCACTGGGAGCCTGCTATCATTACCACAGATCGGGGCAGTGCAAGGAAGGCAACCTGTGCAAGTTCCAACGCAAATGCTACAACTTCCTGGCAAGCCACCCAGCCTCCCGCTGCCCCCAGCCACTCCACGCGCCATGTCGCGGTTTCTTAGCGGAAGGGACTCGGGGAATACGTCAGGCAGACAGCCCTTCAGTACGCCGCCCCAGCCCCGGGATGAAGATCAAACGAAAAAGGGGGTCGGGGCGCATCCCAGTAAGTACCCCACACCAGTTAGGGCAGCACGGTGCCGCACTGACCCGGCATGCCGAAGAACTACTGGCTTCAGCTTTAGCCCCAGGTACCTAAGCTGCATACAAACGCAGCTGGTCCATGTTTGGAAAATTCTGTAACACTCATGGGCTTCCCCATACAGTCCCAATTTCAGCGTCAGTGCTTGCATTTTTTATCCCACATATTCATAGGGCAAGGTATTTACCAGCCACAGTATCATCACACATATCAGCCATTGGGTACATACATAAACTACAAGGGGGGAGTGATCCCACAACTACCTTCTTAGCCCAGAAATTATTGTCTGCATACCACAAACTCGGTAAGCAATTCGACCTCAGAATGCCCATCGACAAGCCCATGCTTAGCAAGCTGTTGGGGGCCCTAGATTTTACAGTGACAGGGAAGCACCACAGAGCTTTGTACAGGGCAATGTTCTGTCTGGCTTTCCATGCCTTCCTGCGCATTGGGGAAATGACCGTACAATCGGCTAACGCTACTAACTCTAATTTTGTTGCAGTGGAAACAGCTAGAAATCAAAGGCACAACCTCACCGCAGGACTGCCCTCTTCAAATCATGATGGCATACTTCTCCATGCGAGGTGCTACAGCAGGTACTTTATTTCTGTATTGCCCCGGCGTGCCTGTCACGCGGGCCAAGTTTAACGAGCAGCTACGGGGGGAGCCCTACAGTTTTGTCATTTCTGCCCCAAACAGTTTAAATCACTTTCGTATAGGAGCAGCCACTACTGCTGCAGCACAGGGCATGTCAGATAGCCAGATAAGATCATTGGGTATATGGTTCTCCTATGCCTTCATGAAGTACATACGATGTTCCCAGAGGATGTCTGCCCTATGAACTATCATGGAGTACTTGCACGATTATTTAGCCAAAAAACATACATGTTGGGATGTCTTGCTGCTGCCGTTTTCCATATGTTTCAGATTTGAAAAGGTTTTTCTGCCGCCGAGTGTTTGCATGTTACAGGTCTCGAGGGTTCTCAGACCTGAACTAAGCTTCACCCGGAACAACAAGGCTGGAGCCACAACGGGGACCACCAGCTCACCATCTTATTTGGGTTTATTAGTCAGCGGTATTCACGTTTTGGGGTGCAGTTCAGCCGTTTAGCTTTCTTTTGGGGTCAACACTTCCCTCCCGTGCAGGGATTGAAGTGTCATGGCGTTGTTTTTCCCCAAAAGTACAAATAGTGTGACATTCAGTAGCGTCAGCGCTTGCTCGAACAATACCTATTGGTCAGTAACTGCATAGCAAAGTCATAAATTCTATCTGTCATGTTGTTGCTTTTCTTAACCTTCTAGGCGTTGTTTCCCCCCAAAATATAGCCAGATAAGATCATTGGGTATATGGTTCTCCGATGCCTTCATGAAGTTCTACCCCAGGGGAGACAATCCATTCAGCTAGCCGAATATGCTTCCTCTAAGCTAACCAGTTACAAAAGTGTGAAAGCAATGCTCTTTGAACATATTAGTTTAGACAGGAAAGAATGGATCTCATGTAATAATGTTTCCTGTATTATGTAAACTTACGTATCAATGTGTATAATTCACCGTGGCATGGCATGGCTTATGCCATTTACATTGAGATCTTCATAATCATGCTCTTGATTACATGTCACAATACGTGGACTGAACTGCAACCCCAATGTCGATGTGAATTTATGGAAATGTATGAGAATGCGAGTGGAAATGACGTGTAGACAAGGTGGTAGTCATACCTCTTAGCTTCATTAGGCTGGTGCGCACACAAATAGTGTTATACGCCCAGCCAACTTGGACATAAGTAGGAACAAAATATTAACAGTTATAGTTACTGATCCACAATTTAGAACTTAGTTACATTATCACGCCCTAAATAATAACAAATAATACGCCGTTTGTTTTGTTATCGTTGGCTTCGCCTGTGTGTTAATGATTTTTTCCCAAGTATATTATATGACTAGAATTTGTTTGAGATTATTCGTCCGACGTGTTTTTGTTGTTTTTCTTGTCATTTCTAGCAAATGAACGCATCGCGCTTAAACATCAAAGCTTTGCATTACATCGTTATTTCGTATTTTTAAAAATATCTTCTTGTCTAAACCGACAAGTAATACTAAGCTTATACAGCCTTTCAGTAGGTACGCGTATAGCGTTTCAGTCGGTACAAAAATAAATAAATTATGGTATGATTACACGTCGCATCCCTACAACAGAGAAAGGAACCAGCTGTTTTTGTATTTTAAGTCAAGCACTACATTTCATAGTGCTGATAATCAGATGCATTACAGCATTGTGGTTCACAACAACGACCATTGCTAAGAAAACCGCAACCAATAATCGAACACGCATCTGCGTGTGTGTGTGTGTGTGTGTGTGTGTGTGTGTGTGTGTGCGTGCGTGAGTGCGTGCGTGCGTGCGTGCGTGAGAGAGAGAGAGAGAGAGAGAGAGAGAGAGAGAGAGAGAGAGAGAGAGAGAGAGAGAGAGAGAGAGAGGCCATTATACAAACAAAGGGGTTGGGGGGTGGGGGGTGGGCGGCATAGAATCAAGCAAAGTAAACGAAGAAACAGACGGGGTGGGGGTGGGAGGGTCATTCGCACACTCAGAGAATTGTCAATTTTAGTACAACTGCAGTGTCACCCATTCCTACGCTTACTATCAAGAAATTGTTTTCTTTTGTTTGTGGCATGAAAAATAAACTTTGACACATTCCGACATAGACTTTGATTTCTTGCTTCAAGTGCTGTTTTTAAGGATCTAAAGGAAGAATCAGGTATAAATTTCCTTCTGCGGTCCGCGTACATAGGGCATTTAAACAAAAAGTGATGTTCGTTTTCAATTTCATTTATGCAAAAAGCACAATTTCTGTTTAGAGATAAAACGCTGTACCGGTGTAAGTTGTTGTTTAATGGAAGTACTCCAAATCTAGCCTGTGATACAGCCACTCTAAAGCAATATGTATCAGTGTTTGAAATATACTTCTCTTTTTCAAAGATCGTCTTAAAAGACCGATATATTTCATACCTATCTTTGTCTCTAACAGCTCCAGACCATTCCTGTATAAACATATCTACTAACCTTTGTTTGAATGACCTCAGAAAGGAGTTTTTATCACCAACCCCCTGCTGCACCCATACAAAGTTGAATCCAGTTTCACACAGAATTTCCCTAATTCTAGAAACCCAGCAGTCTTTTCCATTTCTGTCTACACAGCAGCATTTCATAGGCTGTTTTCGGTAGTCTGTCATTTCCATTTCCAATAATCGAAACCAATACTTAATGCAGCTAATATAGCTAATTATGAAAAGAGGAAATCTTCCTAAACCACCATACACCATTTTATTGGGTGTTCTGACCGGAACTCCGAGGAATCTTTTACAAGCCATTAAGTGAAAATTTTCAATATTCTCAAGTCTTTGCAGTCCCCAAATTTCAGACGAATACAGTAAAATTGGCTGCACTTTGGAATCAAATATTTTGAAGAATGTTTCGTATGTCATTTCTTTGTATTTTTGAAAAGCTTTGCTAAGACATATTACCGCTTTTTTCCCCTTTGCCACTAAGTGGTCTGTACCCTGCTTGCAACTCAGTTTCGTGGTAAAATTGAAACCTAGATCGCAGTAGTTATTAACAACTTCCAAGGAGAGAGAGAGAGAGAGAGAGAGAGAGAGAGAGAGAGAGAGAGAGAGAGAGAGAGAGAGAGAGAGAGAGAGAGAGAGAGAGAGAGAGAGACAGAGACAGACAGAGACAGAGACAGACAGACAGACAGACAGGCAGACAGACAGAGAGAGACAGAGACAGAGACAGAGAGACAGAGACAGATAGACAGACAGAGACAGACAGACAGACAGAGAGGGAGAGACAGACAGACAGACAGAGAGGGAGAGACAGACAGACAGAGAGAAAGAGAGGGACAGACAGATTTTGCTGCAAGTGATCAAGTGTACATATCAGAATCAGCTGAGTACAGCGGCCATGGTTCGCACACATACCAGACACAAATCGGCGAGAAGAGCAGCCAACGAGTGTGAAGCAGCAGACTTGAACTAGATGGTCGCTACCTACCTTTTCACTCCCACAATTCAGTCAGGCTAAGCAACAAGCTGTGAACAGAATTTCCTCGATACTCAGGAAAAGCTATGTCCAGGACGTCCCACCACACACACTAGACAGTCCAACTACAACTGTCGACTTGAGACTCGCGGAACCCTTTTGAACAGTGCCCTTTGAAACTACCTGGATGACACTGAATCACGGGTGCGCCAGCCGAAGTGCTGCAGCTACTGCGCGCGACTATATCCGAGCGTAACACAATGAGCTCTGAGTCAGGCCGGTGTAGAACTTCAATGGACTTCCGCAACAAACAAACAGAAACAAACAAAAAAGTTTAAGTTTTTTTACATTTACAAAATCGAAAACACCACTATAAGTAGTTTCCTCTAAACTATACTGATCCAAGACACAAAGAAAATACTAACACTGGACAGACGGTAATAGTATTAAGCGGCAAACAACAGAGACCTCAGCCGCCCAAGCCACCTCCGACACGGCATACAAAAGCGAAAACAGGAGCAGACAATATCCTTCAAATTTAGTTCAAGGTATCAGTTTAAAATACATTACCTTATGGGAGTGAAGATGATGATACCATCATCACAATCATTATCACCTCCACCGCCACCATCATGATAACCACCACTACCACCATCATCACCATCATTATCGCCACCACCACCACTATCGTCATCATCATCATCAT
Source organism: Alviniconcha strummeri (assembly GCA_963584105.1). Lineage (NCBI taxonomy): Eukaryota > Metazoa > Mollusca > Gastropoda > Provannidae > Alviniconcha > Alviniconcha strummeri. The sequence continues at coordinate 44,713,330 of OY757541.1, forward strand.
CATCATCAGCAGCAGCAGCAGTATCAGCATTTTATGATTATTCCTCCTGAAGTGATCCATTACGGTTACCGGACATTCAAATCGATCCAAGAACTATAAAATAAAATAAAAATAAATTGTTATTAACTTCTCTAATTATGCCAGCCATAAAGCAAACAAATGGACTGGAGAAAATGAAGGCGAGGAAAAGGGGATGAAGTGAAGTGAGGTAAACATGGCGGTATAAAACATGAACATGAATATCTGACAGTTTCACAAATACACGAAGGCGACACAGGTTGTAGCAGACTATATCACAAAGCTGATTTGCTTTCAAGATGGGCCAGTCAGTTGATATGTGACAATCAGTATTGTTTTTGGACTCAGCGGCACTCGCGGATGCCAGTTTGGCGAGTCAAGAGTCGGTTTGAGCTGTATGGCTGCTGTTGATTATTTTCCACTCAGTGGGAAACATAAAACAAAACAAAACAACAAAACAAACAAACAAAAAGTGAAGAAAAGCAACAACAACAACAAAGAAAGGGAAAAAAGAAGAAAAACGGAACAAAAACAAACAAACAACCCACCAAAACAACAACAAACAAACGGAAACGAACAAACAAGCAAACATATCATTACTTTCCGGTAACAATATATTTGATTAATCCCAGTGGGAAATTAAAGCTGTCCTTTGATCGCACAACGAAGAACATATCTCAATAATTCTAAGTATTATTATATGACTTGGACGACATCGGCAGGCTCGGATGTCGTCCAAGCTCCAGAATTTATCCCAGCGGTTCGGTATATGTAAGCCATCCGCTTACTCAAAACGTTTGGAACATCTTTGTGAGTATCCTTTCCGATTACTGTGACCGCTGTTTCTAACTGTCACTCATTGACTGTTTGTGCTGCAGTTCTCCTGCTGGCACGGAGTGGGCCACTCAACGTGTGCCGCGGCTTCCAGCAAAAATGGCGGACACTGATAGCCGGCAGTGTGAACCGGTGTTTGTGACAGCCAGAGCGCTACCGTCACTGCACGTGCTGCCTCCATGGAACACCATTGACATGTGTGGGGCAGCCGAGAAGACAAGCTGCAGGCGTCCATTAGAGGAGCTGAGCGCATACGTGGACTATGGACACTGAATATGCCCTCGTAGGCAAGAAACGACCGAAGAACAAACTGCTGCTAGAAGGCATGAATCTGGCATGAATTTGTGGGGAACGCAGGTGTTGCTGCTCCCCCAAAAGCCCGTTCATTTTACAACACCCAAACAGTGAGAAACCGGCTAGGAAACTGTAAGTAGGGACTGTCCCACTGTGTGTGGATGCCAAAGTCATCGAAACCGCGCTTTAATAAAACTGGGCTGTGAAATGCGGTCGGCGGTGAGAAAAGAACAAGCCCGGAATAAAGACGGACAGCTGACCAACTGGAAAACGGAGCGACGGTTTGTCTTTATACAGTACCTACAACTGACACCACTCCCAAAGATATGTACAATGGATATTTTTTTTGCTGAACTGTAGGACAGAGAAATGAAGAGAAGAGAGAAGAGAACAGAAAGAAATGCGCAAACTGTTGGTTGCCTGACCATGCGGCAGCAACATCAAAGACTGTTTATTGCTATCGCTAAAGAAGCCGCACTCAGGACAGACGCACGATACAGGAAAGGAGAGAGCATGAGAGATCTAGGAAAGAGTACTGATTATTTATTTATTTTTGTATCTGATTGGACGAGCGGAGATTGGTGTGCGCATGTCACTGTGTGTGTGTGTGTGTGTGTGTGTGTGTGTGTGTGTGTGTGTGTGTGTGTGTGTGTGTGTGTGTAACATGGTTATTATTTGATAGGCGATAATGGTAGACTACAATATTTAAGATTCTATTTGGTTGAAATGTATGTTAATGTGGGTTTTGTCATAAGATGTCTGTATAGCGCAGTGAGGCTCTGGTTAGAGAACAGCGCTTTATAAGAATTATTATTATTATTTGCGACGCCATTTGTTTCGCATGCAAGTATGTCCAGGTGTGAGTAAATGAGTGAGTGAGTGAGTGAGTGTGTATGTGTGTGTAGTAGTAGTAGCAGTAGTAGTAAGTCGTCACTGATGTTCACTTAGGCCTAAATATAGTTTCTCAGTGTTCTCATATCTATCTATCTATCTATCTGTCTATCTATCTATCTATCTATCTATCTATCTATCTATCTATCTATCTATCTATCTATCTATCTATCTATCTATCTATCTATCTATCTATCTATATACCTATCCGGTTATATAGCCAGACAACTGCGTGAGAAGGTATGTCCTCAGTGCAGTGCGTTGTTGTCAGGATGTGTTACATGGGGCTCAAAGTGAGCTGTTGATCGAAAGCAAACAGTATGAAGGAACAAAGGGAGTTGGCCCTCTGGTACCCAGTCCACAGCTGCCAGGGGCCTTAACTATGAATCGGGACTACGGTAGGCCAGGCCTAAACCAAAGTTCCTGACTTTAGAGTCCGAGACTTTGAGTTAGGCAAATTTCGAATCATGGACGCGGACAATGGTCGAGAGAGACAACAGAGTCTCTGACTTCGCGCTGATAAGAAAGTAGTCATCACACGCGTCATCGCTTGTGCTAACTTTAGACTGGGCAATCCCATCTGGGCATGTGCACCAACACGCTTCGGTCACTTCCCTGCAACGTATTTCGCACACCAAACATCAGTTAAGATAAACATTATTATTATTAATCGCTTTTATATAGCGCTATTCTCCGCTCTCGAGCAGACTCACTGCGCTCGCATGTGATTCTACATGAGTGAATAGTTTTCATAGCGCGTTTTTGAATATCCACCGAAATGGTGTACTTACAGCGCTGGCATGGCTGGTGCCACAAGAATCTGCTGCCAGAGAGAGTCAGTCTCAGCGCGTTCTGTGTACACCATACAACCATGCACCGTGTCACTTCATGCAAAGCCACATACGTAAGGTGTATGCGTGTTTAGCTGTAACCTGACACCTGCACTTTTGGCAGGATGACCGGGGTCTTTTACGTGCTACTGCGGTAACACGGGGGTGGAACGGATACCAAAATAAGAGTCAGCACAGAAGGTGAAGGCATGCCTGGCAGGCCCCGATTCTGGATGTGATTCGCCACGTTTTACTTCTGCAACACCCAAGCGATCTCGACGAGGTCATTAGTCGTAAAAACGCTAATCTATCGACATCTTCGATGGAGTATTTTTCTTGGCATTTACTGAATCGAGTAACCGTAGCATCGTCTGCTGCGTCGGCCATTTTGAACTTGTCAGAAAGGCGAGCAGACGCTGTGAAATCAGGTAGCCTACGCTTTGCAGATGAATTTAAATAACAAGAAAATAAATCAAGTGATAATGTAAGACGTCAAGCAAACTTGCTGTCATAATAATTTGCAAACATTAAATCGTAGATCACATTAATCAGTCATATGCCTGCGTCGCTCGGATAGTGCGACCTTTCTTCCCCCCAAAATGAAAGAGCTTTGGCCGACGAACATCTAGTACTCATAAAAAATTAATATAAAAAAATGACGAAGTAAACGAAAAAAAAAAAAAAAAAATAAAAAAAGAGAGAGAAAGACGCTGGATTCAGACCCTGGATTCAGACGTAAAGACGCAACAACAGCAAAAAACTAACAAAAACAAAAAGATAAACCAACTTTCCAAGCATAACAAGGCTAAAAGCAGTCATAGTCCCGGGCCTACGGCCTTTAGTCCAGCGAAATCGCTAGCCTAAATATCGGCTGTTTAGGCCCGAGGTTCGGCCAGGACGTTTGTGTAGACCCGGTCCATGGTTACCATTTTGGGGCCATTGTCAATAGCCTTGAGATTTAGGCCGGCCTCGGCAGTACTCGTCAAATGAGTACTATATATTCGTCGACCAAAGCTCTGTATGCGGAAGGTTCTGGTGTCAGAAATGGAGCGAAATTGTCTGGATGGATGGTAGACAGTCAGGAGTTCAGAAAGATAGACTGGGTAACTTTCAGTGAAAGAATTGTAGCACAGAGTTGCGACTTTATACTGGATTCTTAAGACTACTGGTAGCCAGTGAAGTTTCTGAAGGAGGGGTTTGATGTGTTCGTGTTGCGAGCTTTGAAGAAAAGTCTGGCTGCAGAATTTTGGACTTTCTGGAGTTTGTCAGGAAGATGTTTTGGAGAACCTGATAGAAGAGAATTAGAGTAGTCAAGTTTTGACAAAACAAAGGCACAGAGGAGGGTTTTTGTAGCATCAATAGTGAGATAGTGACGGGTGTTACTAATTCTCCGAGTTTCTATGTAGGCAGATGTGCAAATGTTGGTGACAGATTGTTATTGAGTGTCACGCCCAGATTTTTTGCCTGCAAGGAAAACAGAATATCAGTGTCTCCTATGTGAATGGAGGTTGGGTGAGGGTTTGGGAGAGAAGTTCTGTTCGAGACAATGAGCAGACACTCTGTTTTATCATCATTCAGCTTGAGTTTGCTTGATGTCATCCATGTCTTTACATCTGAAATGCAATCATGCATGCCCTGGACTGAGGTGTCTATTTGATCTGGACGGCAGGAATCGTGCAGTGTGTGTGTGTGTGTGTGTGTGTGTGCGTGCGTGCGTGCGTGCGTGCGTGCGTGCGTGCGTGCGTGCGTGCGTGCGTGCGTGCGTGCGTGTGTGTGTGTGTGTGTGGTCGAATGAGTGTAGTCAGAGGATTTGTGTACAAAATGAATAGAATAGGTCCCAGGACAGAGCCTTGTGGAACGCCAAAGTTGAGCAAGGTTGGCTGTGGAAGTTTGTTGTTGATGGCAACAGTCTGAGTTCTACTGGAAAGGTAGGATCTGAAGCAGTTGAGAGATGTATCAGAAATTCCACAGAGGTGCTCAAGTCTTTGACAGAGAATGTTGTGATCTATGGTGTTGAACGCAGCCTACAGATCAAGAAGAGTTATGACAGTTACATCGCCATTGTCCAGAGCATGCACAATGTCATTCATCATATTGAGCAGGGCAGTTTCAGTACTGTGCCCTGGCCTATAGGCTGACTGAGAAGTAGGGAAGAGGTTGTTAGCGTTGAGGTATGCTGAGAGTTGTGAAAGGACGATTTGTTTCATGAAATTTGACAAAAAAGAAAGACTAGAGATGGGCCGGTAGTTTTTCAAACTGTTCGGTTCAAGAGATGGCTTTTTCAGAAGTGGTTTTACAATGGTCTCTTTAAAAACAGAGGAAAAGACACCAGTCTGCAGAGACTGATTGATGACGGCTGTCACTGCAGGAAGCAGTTGCTCCTAGCATTCAACAAAGAGGGACGTGGGAAGCGGGTCTAGTGAACATGTTTTCTGGGAGGATTGCAAAATCGAGTTTTTGACGCATTGCTTTGACATAGGTTCAAAAAAGTACAAGGAAGAGTGGGTGTACGGGCCATCTGTTGGTAGGATTGGCACAGGCATTTGACTGTCTAGTTCATCGCGGATTGTTTTCACTTTCCGGATGAAATAGTCAGCAAATGCGTCAGGGAGGTCGCAAACAGGAAGGGCAGTTGGTAGAGACAAGTCCGACTTACAACCCCGAAGTTCGTTACAAACACCGAACAGCTCTTTGCAACAATTAACTCCGTGCTATCTGAGAAGAGAAGGAATCGGACTTAGCTTTGTGCACAATGTTTGTAACAGTCCTTTTAGCAGCACCGTAAATCTGTTTATCAACGGTGAGGCCAGTCTTGAGCCAACTCCGCTCAGCCCGGTGGCGCTGACACTTGGCAGAGAGTAAGTCCTGGCTGACACTCGCATATCACGGAGCCGGCACTCTGCGTCACGTGGCGGGGGCATGCTTGTCAAGCAGAGTGTGCAGTTCGTCATTCAGATGGATAATGTTCCGCAGCTCCCGGAAGACGAGCTGTTTGTGCGGGCTGGCGACCGTAAGACGACACACCACCGGCAGGGGTCAGAGGAGAGTGAATGGGCCACCAAGCTGGAACGAACAAAATGCTCACTTTCCCTGTACAGCACCCAGTCTATAATGTGCCCATAGCGGTGGGTTGGATTTCGAACACCCTGAACAACGTCGAATGTAGTGATGATCTGTAGGGCTTTTGAAGTCAGTGGATTGGACGGAAAGTCAAAGTGTATGTTAAAGTCACCAAGTGTAATCAGTTTTCCTCGCAGAGTGTTGCAATTTTATTATTTTAATCCGGAAACTAGGAAAGAAAGACAGCGGCAGCGAGCTTGTTTTTCCTACTAGGCGGGGTCTGTAAAGGCAGAAGTGGATATGATGGGGGGCAGTGAGCTGAAGTTGCACGAGTTCAAAGGAGGTGTGGGTGAAGGGGAAGGTGGTGTTGACGATGACAGGAAAGTGGTGTCTGTAGATCACGGCCAGTCCACCCCCACGCGTGGCACGTAAGTAAGTAAACATGGTGCTTAACGTCCACAGAAACCATAAGGCTTATTAGGGACGGGGAGAATGGGGAGAAGGGGGTATGGAGGTGGGGGAAGAGGGAGATTATATACCTATCGCTACACTGTCACCACCAGAATGACCTGCATTAAGATGGGCAGCGATGAGAGCTATTTTAATGTTTCATTAATTGTGAGAGACAAAGTCACAAGACAGTGTCCACAAACCACAATTTTTGAAGAGAAAGGAGAACCGAAGCGGTATCAAACCGAGGTGCTTCTACTTACCAGCCTACCACCTTACCGCTAGGCCAAACCGGCTCTCGTGTGAGTGGCACGTGGAAAGGGTCTCCAGGGTCAACCTTCTGTGCTGACTCTTATTTCGGTATCCGTTCCACCCCCGTGTTACCGCAGTAGCACGAAAAAGACCCCGGTCATCCTGCCAAAAGCGCAGGTGGCAGGTTACAGCTAAACACGCATACACCTTACGTATGTGGCTTTGCATGAAGTGACACGGTGCATGGTTGTATGGTGTACACAGAACGCGCCGAGACTGACTCTCTCTGGCAGCAGATTCTTGTGGCACCAGCCATGCCAGCGCTGTAAGTACACCATTTCGGTGGATATTCAAAAACGCGCTATAAAAACTATTCACTCATGTAGAATCACATGCGAGCGCAGTAAGTCTGCTCGAGAGCGGAGAATAGCGCTATATAAAAGTGATTAATAATAATAATAATAAAAAGGACCGCAGCGTGTAGCCCGGGGGAGTCAGGTCGACACACTTACTCTCGTCGCCGTGAGCTTTCATCCATGTCTCTGTCAAAAACAACACGTCAACACATTCATGTTACACGAATTCAACAGTTTCTGTACGTTTCTCTTTGGGCCCAACTGACTGGGTGTTGAAGACAGAAACAGTGAGTCCTTTGTCGTTTTGACTGGGGTTGATACGAATCAGATTACCTTGGTTCTGGTGATGGGAGTAGGAAGAAAAAAGCGACTTAGCGTCGGTGACTGTAGCTGTGGTGGTGTCTGGGTGAGAACAGTGTGTGTTGGAGGTCAGGCTGGGTAGAAATGGAGTCGACGGGTGGTGGACGGGCAGGTCTATCACTGCCATCGATCCTCACACTGATCTTCCGCGGCTCATTCCTGCCACCACTCCTCCATCTCCGCGGTTTCCGTGGTTGATTGCAGGCAAGGCCCAGGTGTCGGAGGCGCGCCATCAGCAGGAGAGAGAGGGCCAGCAGAGGAAGAGGAGGCAGCGCCAATATCCAGAGGATCTTGCCTAGTGTATCGCCTGTGACTGGGGGTAAGGGTAGCGTGGGGGTAGGTGGGGGTAGGTGGGGGTAGGGGTGGCGCATGGTCCACTGACACTGAACTGAGCATCAGTTGGGGCGCACAGCAGGGCTGAACACCTGGTCAGCGGGCCTGACGGCAGGTAAACAATACAACACAGACAGCAGAATAAAGGCCTGCCGAAAGAGCACAAGGCCCACAGTTCTCATTTCTAGTGGAAGTGTAGCACAAAAATGGTACCAAAATGACGGCCACATCATGACAAAAGACTGTAGCACATCAAATCGTCAAATCAAAAACGCACACTTAGAGAAATCAATCAAAAACTGCAGAGGATGTGCGACAACGCCTGTCAGGGCGCGTGAATACAACTCAAATGAACAAAGTTATGAACAAATTGAACAAACGGCGGGTTGATGTTCGAATACAATGCACTGAAAACTGCAATGGATAGCAACTACCGGCCAGTATTCATTCCACAAGAAATAAATGCAAAAATAGGCCCACTCAGCAACTTGTCAATGATAAGTCTTTGACAAACTGAAAAATCATGATATATGTGCTGCTAATTTTTGGAAACAATAAACGAACGTGAATATAGATTATTTTAGCATAACACACGAAAGCTCTAAAGAATCGAGATTTATTCATAATAATTATATACCCAACTAACATTTTATTAAACAAGACAGGTCTGGCGATAACCCCCATACCCCACCAAAAACAACAACAAACTTCTGGAGTAAAATATTGATTGCATCGAACATGCATTCTATCAGTGCACTAAACTTCAACACTTCCGGAGAAACGTCAAACAATACATTTTAATCAGCTATCACAGCCACTTGGAAATAAACGAAAAGGTTTTCTATCACTAATAGAAGATGTGGAGATAAGAAACAGAATAAATCATACTGATAGCCAAACTTGCCATTTCGAAATACAAATATGGCAAATGTAAATAGTTCAAATCTCACCTAAAAGTCTTCCTGTATGCCCTAGCTTTCCGGCAGTCGAATTTAGTACTTTGTCTGAATACAGGTGGCGTGTCTGTTGAATGTAGACGGATGCATATATGGATAGGGAGAAGGCGGGAGGAGGCAGCGGGCGGGGGGCGGGGGGGGGGGGGGGGTTGTGTGATAATTTGTTGTTGTTAAGAGTATTGTTCATTTACTAATTGTAAAGCTTATTTCAATGCGCAGCAGGGGCTGACTGGTGAGCTCATGGGTGTATTTCTGCATGAGTGTGTGTGTGTGTGTATGTGTGTGTGCGTGCACGTGCGTGTGTGTGTGTGTGTGTGTGTGTGTGTGTGTGTGTGTGTGTGTAGTTAAAAATAATAATAAATAATATTTTTTATAAAGCGCTATTCTTTAACCAGAGTTAAACTGACTGCGCTGTACAAACATCTTATCATAAAAACGACATTAACATACATTTCAGCAAGCAAAAACTTAATTATTGTAGCTTAAATTACCGTTATCGCCTATCGAACAACACACACACACACACACACACACACACACACACACACACACACACACAATGACATGCGCACGTCAGTCTCCGCTCGTCCACTCATACAACAATTAACAAACTATTAACTTAATGATCTCAAACAACAACACCAGTTTGAATCTGTCTTATCACCCACCCAACCCGTGCCTCCTTCTCTTGCCTAGATCTCTCATGCTCTCTCCCTCCCCCCTTCCCTTCCCCCTCTCCCTGTCCATATGCATCCATCTACATTCACTGCCACACACAGATTTCTTCAGATTCTACAGGAAGGCCTGGGCAAACAAGAAGCTTTTTAGCTGCGATCTGAATTGAGACAGTGTTGGTACATTTCTTAGAGTGGCCGGCAGAGAATTCCAGAGAGATATATTTTATAGTGCTATGAAACTGAAAGAACGTTGTCCAAATGATTTGAGATTTCGCTTTAGAATTTTTAGCAGCTTTTCATTAGAAGATCGGAGAGAGCGAGACGGTTCATAAGTGCAGAGAGATGAAGAAAGATACGGAGGTAGTTATTGTTTGCTAGGTGCTACAGTATTCAACTTTCTCAGTGTTAGTTCAACTTGAATGTATGTTAATGTGGTTTTTGCCATGAATTGTTAGTACAGCGCAGTGAGTTTAGTTCTGGTTAGAGAATAGCACTTATGAATTATTTAATATTTGTGCGCATAAATGAGTGAAATCCGTTCCACGTTTTGGGTGCTTGCTTTTCATTTTTTACAGGGAGTGCATTTGGAGCGTCACACCGGCAACAACGTACAGTAGGACACGGTTGTCAAGCCTCGCACAAACCTAAGTGGGACAAACCAGCTCGGTTCCAGCACAGCCGGTCGATGCTGCATGAATAGACTTGTTGGCCTTACTGCCACATCCGGGGCAGACAGAAAGTTGACGGGGATTCCCCCTGAATTCCCGTGATATACAATATCACGGGAATTCAGGGGGAATCCCCGTCAACTTTCCCCGTCAGGGGGGCAACAGAAGGTCAGCCCGACATTTTGGACTATGAGCAGATTTGAAGTTAACATCGCGTGCTAGCCGAAAAACAGGATCAGTGCTGCAGATATTGTTTGCCTTGCTCGATCGGATTCCGTGTGTGTGCATTTTTTTTTTCTCTCTCTCTCCTAAAAATGGCAATGATGTTTCGCCTTTCACTGCTCAACCATGAAGACAGCTTACGTGTGTAAAAAATATAGTGCTGATCATGTTGCCTGCGTAACACTACCACACACCTGACATATAAAACACTTACCGCCAACTAAAGAAAATAGTCAAGTACGATAGTCTAGTTTTTCTTCCTGGTCTTCTATTCCATTTCTTCTTACTTAAAATCAACAGTCAATAGTTCCAGCATTTTTCATGGAAGAAATTCAAATACAAGAGAATTCCTAATCAGCTCCTATCATGTCCCTATTGGGCGATTCAGGCGGGGTTGTTAACTCCCTTGACTTTTGCCCGGCATCGCTTTAGTCCCTTGGCTGCTTTTACTTCCGGTGCGTACTTTCTTCACAGTGGAAGGCGGTAACAGTGAATTTGTGAATTTTACACTGCCAACTTTAAAAGCATTTCCTGAGGCCCGTAGTCATAATGTGTGTGGAAATAAGCAGTAACTTGTTGCTCGTGCTATAGGATGCCCCAAAACGCATTTTTCTACGAACTCGCGATCTTCTGGTCAGCCAAAAAAACAACGCAAGGACACTTTCCATCCCCTTTCCACGATATTTTTTGCAACTACTGCAGTATTGGCACTTGTACTGCTTCGCAATTATTGGTTCAACTTCCACTGTTATACACAGCGTGAAACAACGCCTATTCAGAAATCGGCCCGGAAGTGCGCTGCGACCTCTCGCGACTTCTTGCGCGAAAGATTACAAAGCACATTCACTCTAGAAAACCAACTTCGCTGAACCGCCCAATAGTCTAGGCCGAGCTTGCGCTCCCATTTTCACTACCACTATCAGTTCATATCTTCTGTTCCACATGCTGAGCCTTAGCTAAGCCCAAAGCCGAGCTGTAGCTAGCCTGATCCGTCCGGCCTAAAGCCGAGCCGTAGCTTAGCATGTTTATCAAACGTTTATTTAGACGCAGGATCGAGCTTAAAGGGCCTGTAAAGGCAGTTTCGGGCCACAAAATCACTCCAAATCGTTTCAAAACAACATATAGGTCCGTACTAACGTTCGAAGAGAAGAAAAAGTCTGTTACTCACTTGTTTAAAAAAAATTCAGGCCCCGACTAGGTTGTAATGCGTTTATTTTGGCAAAAAGGTCGGAAAATACGGTCAACTGAACGTTTCAAAACCAGCGCCATTTTGAATGCGAGATTCCGCGAGGGTTATTTTAAGCTAAAGGTCGACGGTCGGGCAGTGACATCACAAACAGACCAGCAACCAAACGTGGAAGTCGGGTCTGTGTGAGTGTCCACAGGGCAACCGACTTGGAAAAATGTCCAGTTCAAATAATATAAAGAGGATTTCAAAACAACATATAGGGATGAAACTCCTTTTCAGTAGTTGGGCCTTTGTTTATTTCCCCCTTGTTATTTCATCGTTCTCGAGTCTTGTTAGGTGCGTGGCGTTTCGGTCTTTTTTGTTGTGTTTGTTATTTCATCGTTCTCGAGTCTTGTTAGGTGCGTGGCGTTTCGGTCTTTTTCGTTGTGTTTACTCTAGCTTTCACTACAAGCTAGACCTCATCAGGGAGCCTGCCTTTTATTGGGTGTTTTACTTTATTTTCCCAGTTTAGCCTTGTTTGTTTCATCATAATGTAACGATGAAAAAGGTTTGTTTGTTCTAGTTCAACAGACTAGCGATTTCGTGGCCTCCCTGGGTTAGGGTTTGAGTTTGGGCTAGTTGCCTGTTCTTGCTATTCACTGTTTTTTCTCTTGGCTAGCCCTTTTGTTTCTCGAGTTATATCGTTCGTTTACGATGTACGAGTGAGGGGGGTAGTCTCGATGTTTAACGAACCCTCATTCTTTCTTTGTGTGGGGTAGTTCGTGAGCGTCTGTTGCCCTGCCGTGTTGTTGTCGGATGAATGGATTGTATCGTGTACACTGTTTACGTGTATCCAGCCTTTGTCTCGTTGCTCGCTGACATTTCTTGCCTCCTCTTTTTTTTTTCAGAAAGTGTTATTTTGTTTTTCTTTCTTTTCTTTTTCTTTTCCACTATGCGTTTTTTCTTTTTATTTCTGGTTTATTGGCCATTTCGTACCCGCTTGTTAGCTTGCCTGATTAGGGCAGCCATTTTGCATTTCTCTTGTCGTCTGTATTTGTTTACATCCCGATGGTTTGTCATCGGTAGTCCTGATTAGCGATTTGCTTTATCAGTCTGCAGCCTTTATTTTTCTAGATGGAAGCCGGGTTAGTGAGGGGTTAGTTAGAGTTAGTTAAGATTCATGTTAGTTATGGTTAATTTGGCTTTCCATCTGTTTGTCGGCACAGTTATTTTATTAGGAGTTCACTCGTACATCGTAAGGAGTTCATTCTTGCCATCAACATTTGTGGTTTGGTCTTTCTTTCATTGCCATTTGTGGTCTTTTTTTCTTGTCTTTTTTTTTCTTTTCTTTTTTGTCACAGGCATTTGTTTCTTACTTACACGGCTTTTTCTGCTGTAGGCATTCGTGCTAGACTTTCTGTCTTTGCCTTCTTTCTTTCTTAATGTCCTCAGACGCTAAAGAGCATATTAGGGACAAACTGCGATGTCGACCGAATGCGCAACCCCGTGAGAGTGCCGCTATTTTTCCCTAAGCCCTGTACTATTCGTTGGTGCACAGGCCAGCCGAGTTTCTGTTTACCTTTCGGCTTTTACTTTTCTCTCGGTTGTTTTCATTGAGCTTTTGCCTCGCTTTTGTTTGGTTTCTTAGACAAGGCAGGGGTATTTGTTGGTAGTTCAATAGTTGTACCTCCGGTTTTTCCTTTCTTTTCTCCGTGTTTACCATGTCCATTTGTTTTTTGTTTGTTTTCTTTCTCTCCCTTCTTCTTCTTCTGCATTTATTAGGAGTTCATTCTTGCTGAGGATTTGTGTGTTCATTTGCCTCTTTTGTTGATTTCCCTTTCTTTTTCTGGAGGGTTTCTTGTGAAAAAGGTTTTCCCCTTTTTTAATTTTAATCTTTGCACTGAGTGCCAAGGTGTCAAAATGTATTTCTGGGTCATTTGTCGGTCTGGATATATTCCTTGTAGAATTGGCAAGGACGGAGGTTTCATCCGAAGAGACCTTTCCTTCCATCTACCAAGGATCAACCTAGCGAAAGCCAGGCGATGTGTGACCGATACCCTCTAGTAAAAAAATCACGTCTGTGTGGGTGTCCACAGGGTAACCGACTTGGAACAATTTCCAGTTCGAATCTCCAAGGATGAAGCTTCCTTCGACTGCTATCGTTCGGGAAGGTGTGAAAGGAAAACGACACTTTGGTCTGCAGCTCTGCGCATCCCACGGCCGCACATTTGCGTGGCATTTTCGTTGTGGACCGATCGACGGTGAAAACGCGTCTCATTCCCCTTTCGCCCCAGTGGTCTGTTTGTGACGTCAGAGACCTACGTCACAGATCTCGCGCGTATTTCGAGATTAAAACAAGCAGACGAAATTCGGCATGATCGGCATGCATTTCTTCCTTCGTAAACATACTTACTTTCATGGCATTTACATTTTATTAGATTTAAAGGTCATGTTATGCACTAGACTTTCATAATTGGGTCGATTTTCAACGTTCCGTTGCAAACAAAACTGCCTTTACAAGCCCTTTAATCAGTAGCCGATGCCTCTCTAGGTCTATTTGACAGCCGTCGTCTGCATGGCGCGTGGCTCTGCTTAGTATTAGTAAATAGTAGGGAATCGTTGTTTTGACTCGCTTAAAGTAATTCTGTGTCGATCATTGCGTTGTCGTATAGTATTTTGCTTAGCTGACTTCATGTTTAGTGTTTATTTTGTGTTGAAATTAACTTATAAAGTATTGTGTACTGTAGGAGCTAAGTTGTATTCATAGACTACTTGCTATCACTATCAGCGCTGCTGCGACTAAGATAACGCGCCCCAGGCGAAAGTTCGCATCGATTGTTTTAGTACTAGTCTTTGAGTTTGTCTTGCTTCTCTTGTAATTGTTACGTACCATTTTAACCATGGGAGTGTGCACTTTATTCTGATGTAAGTTTTAGTAACATTAATGTTTTGTACATTGTGTTAGTTGTGATTTAGTTGTACGAATCTGTTTATAGACAGGCGCAACCACGCTTCCACGGTAATGGTCAGATGAACAGTTTTGATATACAACGAGCCCCCAAAAATTAGCGAGGACGGTCTTCAACCGAATAGCCCCGCAGGGTCTTCGGCGCTACTTTTGGAGGGGGGCACAACACCATTGTGTTACACTGTGTCCTGTCCTTCTACGCTCCACCGCTCCATTACACATGTATGCAACACTCAGTTTTGTAGGCAAACGTGTGATTCAAACAAATCTGTCCAAACTGGACGTTTTTATTATTATTAATTTTGTAGGCAAACGTGTGATTCAAACAAATCTGTCCAAACTGGACGTTTTTATTATTATTAATTTTGTAGGTAAACGTGTGATTCAAACAAATCTGTCCAAGCTGGACGTTTTTATTATTATTATTAAATAATGCTTTATGTAAATTGTTTTGGTAGGACTATGCTTTACATGTGTATAGAATATCAGATTTAGGTTAATATGTATCATGTGAGCGCTCAGGGCGTTGATGAGCGCATGATAAATGTACATTATTATTATTATTAAAGGTTATTCTCAGACATATATTTGTGCATACTGCGTTTGAAACAAGGAAGAGAAATACATGATTTTATATTTTGAGGCAGGGAGTTCCAGAGAGATGCTCCAGCGAAGGATCTGCTAGTTTTAATAAGTCAAGCATTGGTCTTGGCACGTAGAGGTTATTCCTGGTGTTGGTGTAGTGGGACTGGTGACTAACAAAGAGTTGTGCCAGGTAATTTGGGGAATTATTATCAAGAACGAGCTTGTAAGCGGCTTGAAAAAATAAAAAATAAAAGTAAGGCAACTGGAGAAGTGCTGAAACACGTTGATGTTATACCGTTTCTGAAACAGTATCTCAATGCGCTCAATGCGATATGTTCCAGAACTTTGGTCAAATTCAATAATTGCCCAATATACAAGAAAGGGGATGCAGACTCGCCAAGCAATTACAGATGGGTCTCTGCTTAGCGTAGTGAGCAAGATATTTATCTATATTTTGAACAAGAGGCTCACAGAATGGACTGAAGATGGAAACAAATTGTCAGAAGAACAAGCAGTTTTCAGGAACGGCTATTCAACAGCAGTAAGTAAGTAAGTAATTTGGTGTTTTACACCCAGTCAACCATTACGGTTATCTCAAGTCGTTACACATTTTGTCGATACACAATATCCGTTAAAAAAATATGTCCATTTTAAAAACTTATATGTATTTCGATTTTTTTTAAACAGTCATATGAAGTGGGTAAAACACAAACTGGAAACCTTTTCTCAAATATATGGGTCATTCTCCTGAAAACGGGACCAAAGAGGGTGCCTTTCCCGATGAAATAACAATTAAACTAAAATATGAACCTTTTTATACCGCTATATTTCTGATGCAGTGTGTTTGGAGAAATAAGGGAAATGCCACATTTGGTAAATGCATCATTATTTTTTGCGCTGTGAGCCTTTTTCGGTAAAAATTGCGACATTTTGATGGCCGCCATTTGTGACATGGCTTTGGGAAGGTTAGCTGATCGCAGATATTTCCTTGGAATCGTTCACGTCGGCCAAAGCTCTTTAATTTTGGAGGGAAGAAAGGTCGCACTCGCCGAGCGACGCCGGCATAATGACTGATTAATGTGATCGTACGATTTAATGTTTGCAAATTATTATGACAGCAAGTTTGCTTGACGTCTTATTTTTTCACTTGATTTATTTTATTGTTATTTAAATTCATCTGCACAGCGTAGGCTACCTGATTTCACAGCGTCTACTCGCCTTTCTGACAAGTTCAAAATGGCCGACGCAGCAGACGATGCTGCGGTTACTCGATTCAGTAAATGCCGAGAAGAATACTCCATCGAAGATGTCGACAGATTAGCGTTTTTACGAATAATGACCTCGTCGAGATCGCTTGGGTGTTGCAGAAGTAAAACATGGCAAATCACATCCAGAATCGGGGCCTGCCAGGCATGCCTTCACCTAATGTTTATGTTTACCGATGTTTGCGCGGGCGAAATACGTCGCAAGGAAGTGACCGAAGCGTGTCGGTGCGCATGCCCAGATGGGATTGCCCCGTCTAAAGTTAGCACAAGCGATGACGCGTGTGATGACCACTTTCTTATCAGCGCGAAGTCAGAGACTCTGTTGTTTCGACCATTGTCTGCGTCCATGTATATGAACTTTGCCTAACTCAAAGTCTTGGACTCTAAAGTCAGGAACTTTGGTTTAGGCCTGGCCTACCGTAGTCCCGATTCATAGTTAAGGCCCCTGAACTTCAGTGACTGTTTGCCCGGACAATATCTCTGATCGGTCAAACTTAGAACGGTGATGCATCATCATCAGCCAGAGTATCATTCAGAAATATCATTTTGCGTTGTTCAAGGTCAAAGCCACAATAGTTTCTACTAGATCTTCAGAAATACTGAAACTTTTGCAATCCAAGTTAGTTTGATGGTACATCATCACAAGACAGGGTAAGACACCGTGAAAAGATTTTCTTGCTTTTACACAGGGCGTGAGACAGAGAATATGGCTTGGGGGACTGTGGACTAGGTTGCTGCCACTCTTGGCTATTCCGATATCTAAAGCAGGGGTCAGTACCGGTTCCAATCAAGAAAATGTGGACAGAACATTGCTTTTTTAATGAATATACTTGTTTATTAAGATATTTGGTCGATGGTTCAAGTGTGTTATCCTTATATCCTTTTGTACTTGTGATGATGTCCACATAACATGTGAGACAGATTACTAATTAAGTGCGATTGGTTATTAACTTTAGAAAGCAAGAAACAAATATCCCTCTGACATGTATATTTACATATACAGTTCAGACCAGGTTAGTGCAATGTACACCCCCCCCCCCCCCTCCAAATCACTTTGGAAAAAAACTATAAAAAAAACCCCTAAAAACTAAAGAAAAGTAACGTGTAATCTATTTCGTGCATGTCTGTACTTCGAAGAAGACATTTTAAACCAAAATCGTTAAAGAGGCAGGGAATTTTGTTGTTGTTGTCAGAAGTGACAGATATTCCTTTTTTAATTAGGAATATTGTATAATGAAAAAAAAAAAAGGGAAAAAAAAGAAGAAGAAAAAAGAAGAAAAAAATAATGAAAAAAATAATTTAAAAAAATGAAAAAAAGGCAAGAGTCAAACTGCCCACTGAGCCGATTCTGTTCATGCATTTCTTGTGTCTTCTGTAACACACGAGACACTGACCTGTGACGTAACATAATGCATAATTAGCCAAGTTCCTGTCACCCTGTCAATTATATTTGTGTACGTACACAAGAGATGTCAAGCTTTCTTTTCCAAATAATAGGATAAAAAAATTCACACTTTGAATTTTTACCCTCTCTGTCACAATTTTGACCAGTTTTCAGGAGAATGACCCATATAAGTCATAAGAATGGACTATCAGCATAAAAATGACCAGATAAAAACAGCAAGAGTGTTATGCAGAAAAAAACAGGTTTTCTGCACTTCAATAATAGCTCTTTTGTACCATGTTCCGAATGGATTTATTTCTTCAAAGTTAACTTAAAAACCTCTTAAAAATCACTGAATAATGAAATAAACCATTATTTCATCTTTAAAGAATTGATGACGATTCCATTTCGTCATCTGACAGGGCAGAGTATTGGTTGGAGAGAACTGGGTTCCTCTCCGCCTTGCTCTGCTTGTCTGTACCTTTTGGCTTGGTTGGCACCTGGGGCCTGCTGGAAAGAGTGGAGCATCTGGGGTGCGAAAATCCCTCGACGTCCACCAGGACCCCATCCACCCTTACCTCAGTAGGTGACCACCTCGAAGATGATGAATCATCTTTAGAGGCCGCGGTTTTTAAGGGACCTGCTGAACCCTTAGGTGCACTTTTGGGGGGAGCCGCTGAACCCTTAGATACCATTTTGTGGGGATTGGCGGAACCCCTAGAGGCCGTTTTGGGGGAGGGGGGTGGGGGGGTGGGGATCGGCTGAACCCCTATCTGTCTCCGAAGAACAATTAGCGGACTCGCACGGAACCCGGGCGTCGGCTGATACCGTCCTCGACTTCCGTCTTTGATCCGGGTCCGCCAGAAGAACGCACGTTAGATTCAGTCGTCCTAAGCGGACGTTCTGAAAATACCCAGGTTAACGAGGTTTGACACTGAACAGATTTGGACTCTCTTCTGGTGGAAGCGGCAGCGGCGTAGGTCTTACCTCCAGTGATCGCAGTCGGCATCTTGGCTTCAACCAACTGTCTGGCTTCCGGAAAGGATATGCATTTCTCAACGCAGACACGTTGAATCTCCTTCTCTTTCTGCCAGACCGGGCAATCTTTAGCCGATGAAGCGTGGGGACCATTGCAATTAGAGCACAACTTGGGTCCCTCACATTGACCTTCATAGTTATCTTTTCCACAACCCGGACATTTCGCAGCAACCTTGCAACACTAGCTCGTGTGGCCAAACTTGTTGCAGCAACGCATCGGGTTGGGAACAAACAAGGCCACCTTCACCTTTAGAGAGCCGACCGTGATCTCTTTCGGGAGGTCTGGAGTGTTGGTGGGGACCTTTTCAGTATCCCTCTTCAGCGTTACCCTGTGGACCTCAACTACACCCTGTTCCTGCAGTTCCGTCTTGACTTCCGTCTCCGTCATGCCGGACAGCTGCCGGCAGCGGATGACGCCACGTGATGAATTCAACGCTTTGTGGATGGAAACACGTATTGGTCTATCAACAAATCGAGTGTTCTTGAGAAGACCCATCGCCTGCGATTTCCTAGCACACTCCACCAGGAAAGATCCACGCCTCAACCTTTTAATGCTTTTGAGGGTTCCGGCCACCGCCTGGAACCCCTTCTGGACAGCAAAGGGCGACAGTTTACTCAGTGGGAGGTCGTTACTCGACGACTCCACGACCAGAAACCTTGGCCAATTGTTACAGGAGTTGTAGGAGCGTTCGTTATTCGAGTCCGTGTCCGAATCTTGGTCATTGTCCTGTAATCTTTTGCTTTTGTTTGTGGGTGCCATGTTATGTTTTTTAATGATTCATTACGCTTTGTCCCCATCCGCCACCGAGTCCAACAAGGAAATGCACACAAGCGGCATTCCAGCAAGTGTGCACCAGGGCTCAAAACGTAATATACTCAGGTGATTAAAAAATAAAAAATAAAAATAAAATAATAAAAATCAGGAAAGAAGGAAGACATTGTCGAACATAACTGAAGAAATATTTTCGCTTCTATTCGCTAACGATGTAGCTCTGGTTTCACACACTCCAGTGGGACTGCAAAATCAACTAAACGTGCTGGCACGCACTTCTGCAAAGATAGGACTTAAAGTGAACTTAGACCAAACAGATATGTTTTTTGTTTGTTTGCTTGATTGTGTGTGTGTGTGTGTGTGTGTGTGTGTGTGTGTGTGTGTGTGTGTGTGTGTGTGTGTTAAGGAAAGGGAGGCACCTTGCTGCGCACTAAAAATGGTTTATTAGTAAATTCATACGAGTATCTGGGTTACATGTTGACCACTAAACTCTCAGTCAGTATTGCTCTTGAACCCATCATGGTGAAAGCAAAGTAAGAAGTAATGGATATTCTCAGAGCCTTGTGGAAAAGTAAATATACACATATTAATAAACTGTTTTAATTTTTATTTTGAGATTGTTTAACCAACAGGTCCAGCCAGCACTTACCTATGCGGCAAAAGGCTGGGGAACAAATGAAATCAAAGAAATTGAAAAAATACACATGTATGCATGGAAGAAAGCCTGATCTGTTAATCAGAAAACACCAAATACAATGATTTACGGAGAGCTTGGTAGATACCCATTAATATTAACACGGTAATGAAGTCAGTTAACATTGTTAAACTACCAGACAACATACTACCAAAAGCTGCCTACGAAACTGTCAAAAGCTGAGACGACAAGGGAATGAAAACATGGGCCAGTGACATAAGGACATGTCTATTCCAATATTGGTTTCACAAGTAGGAAACAAAACGGGTTTTCTACGAGAGCTAAAGCAATGCCTTATAGATTGTAATGCACAGAACTGGCACGAGAAAATGTCAACAAAAGAAAGATTTGAAAGTTACAGAGGCTTTAAACAATACTACAATTCGAGAGCTACCTTTCGTATCTCACAATCAAAAGATACCGGGGCGCCAGAGTTCGAATACAATTAAGGGTAAATGAACTGGCGTGCAATAAATATAGATATGAAAATGTACTGAATCTGGCTAAGTTTCTAGTAGAGGAATTAAAGCGAAGGCAGCACATGACAGCAAGTGAACTGCAGTTAGAAAACTGAGGAGTGATGGCACAGTGGGACAAGTTGTGGGTACATTGGTCTGTAATTTTGATTACGTAGATTTTTTTTCTTTCTGTGACACTGATTAAAATATCCAACCTGTGCTTCATCGGGTCATGGTCAGAGGGCGTGTGTGTGTGTGTGTGTGTGTGTGTGTGTGTGTGTGTGTGTGTGTGTGTGTGTGTGTGTGTGTGTGAGAGAGAGAGAGAGAGAGAGAGAGAGAGAGAGAGAGAGAGAGAGAGAGAGAGAGAGAGAGAGAGAGTACGCGGGCACGTGTGCGCGGATACGAATACCGTTTTTTCTTTTCTTTTTGTAAATAATTTCATTATTTCAGTTCAGTTGTCTGTAACTTTATTTTGGGTTAATTCGTGTCTGTTGGAAAGTGCACAAACGGTCTATGAAATAATCGGCTCAACCCAATTTAGCGGTGCTTCTAAGGTCCAAAAATCAGGTGTTTACTGCAAAACGGATTGAAGTCATGATGTTTTGCACACATGTACTATGATCCTATTTAGGTACATAGACATCTTTGCACAGACCGCCTTTGGCTATAATTAGCGATGAAGTTAGGTCACCTAGACCTACTGACAGAATCACCCAAAACTACAGTTTAATTAAAACTTTTGTTTTGTAATCAACATCTAGTGTGATCATTCACACAATCACTATGCTCCAGAAAGACCTGTTTGGTCCATTCAGACACTTGGATTCCCTGAGGCTATAACAATATCCATAACAAGTTTGTAATCCCAGGGCTATTACAATCTGTTACCGAAATCGTTTTGAAATTAAAGCATGAACTTTGGGCAGATACAACGTTCTTCTGGGAACACCTTTCAGCCTAGAAGACACCCCTAATCTCAGGATACCTTTATCTGTTTTCTGCAACAGTGAGAATTGTAATTAGGTCACGTTATGTAAACGTGTCCACACAATTGATCCCCATTTAGCGGAGCATTTATGGTCACAATATCAGGTGCCTAGTGCAAAATGGAATGAAAAATCATGATGTTTTACATACGTATTCTATGATCCTATCTGAACATATTTAGGTACATAGACATCTTTGCACTGACCGCCTTTGACTATAATTAGCAATGTAATTAGGTCACATACACGTAACGACAGCGTCACCAAAACTACAGTTTAAAACTATATTTTTTTTGCTAATCAATATCAATTGCGATCTTTTACACAAGCACTGTACTTCAGGAAGACCTGTCTGGTCCATTCCGATAACTGGATTCCCTGAGAGAGAGAGAGAGAGAGAGAGAGAGAGAGAGAGAGAGAGAGAGAGAGAGAGAGAGAGAGAGAGAGAGAGAGAGAGAGAGAGAGAGAGGTCCGTAGTTAGGTCAAGGAAAACACAAAATTAATTTGTAATCCCAGGACTCTTAAAATCTGATACTGAAATTGTTTTGAAATTAAGGCATGAATTTTGGGCAGATACAATGTTACTCTAGGACCACTTTCGTTTGGAAGATACCCCTAATCTCAGGATACCTTTATCTGTTGTCTGCAACAGTGATTACTGTAATTAGGTGACGCTACGTAAACGTGTCCACACAATCCCCATTTAGCGAAGCTCTTATGCAGTTAGTTATGGTCAAAATTTCAGGGTGATTACTGCAAAATCGAATGAAAGCATGACATGTTGCGCACATGTATGGGTCTATCTGAAAATGGTTAAGTGCATAGACATCTTGGCACTGACCCCATATGGCTATAATTAGCCATGTAATATGGTCACGCTACATATTCTGCGGTTCAAAAGTCTTTGTTGTTGTCAACGGCAGTTGTGATCTTTCACATGAGCATTATTCTTCAGTAAGGCCTGGCTGATCCATTCAGACAGTTGAATGCCCTGGTGCTAATATTAAATCCACAAGTAGGTCACACAAAACACGATTTTTTAATTCGGACAGGAATCTGTGACCAAATTATTTTTTGAAATTAATGCATGAACTTTGCGCAGATGCAATGCTTCTCTGAGAAGATTTTTTTTTTAAAGAAAAAAGATACCTCTAATATCTAAACACCTCCGTCTGTTGTCTGCAACAGCGGCTATTGTATTACTAGGTTGTACTGTGTCCACATAACTGATTAAATCCGTTCATTTGCACTGTGTTTCTTGAGGGA
Organism: Alviniconcha strummeri; assembly: GCA_963584105.1. Taxonomy (NCBI): domain Eukaryota; kingdom Metazoa; phylum Mollusca; class Gastropoda; family Provannidae; genus Alviniconcha; species Alviniconcha strummeri. The sequence goes on from OY757541.1 coordinate 44,736,115, forward strand.
AACAAATTTTTCAAACTTCAAACTGACAGATAATGGAAACTGTCAATGGTGTGTACAGTATTGAAAACAATGACTTCATTAGCAGAGCTGCCCCTTTCCAGTCAAGGAACCCTGCCTAGTCGTATGCCCACAGGGCTGTGCACAGCAAGCTGCCTTGAAACATTTGCATCTTTCTCTGCACACTTGTTTGCAAGTACAGCGAATCCATTCATAGCAAGATTCCTGAGCTTGGGTTAGGTAATCCACAATGGTCCCCACGCCTTTTCCTCTTTTTTTCTCTTTTTTTTTTCACACAACAAATGCTCCACGGCAGAAGAAGCTGAACGAGCTGAAAATGTGACATCTCATAGTTCACATGGTCCGAAACAAAACGCCAGGGCATACGTTCAGTCGGATATTTCACGGATGGTAGTCACCACAACGAGCTCAATGCACAAGCCGAAGGACACAGAGCAAGAGTCCATTATTTAAACTGCGATTGTTCAGTCTCCATCTGTGTTTGTCATTGTTCGGAGCTGACAGCATGATCAGCCTCAAACTGCACATAAGAAAGGAAGGCACCCTGCTGCAGAATATGCAGCGCTTCAGCTGTAACCTGGTGGGCATGTCTTGTCCTTGCAAGATAAGGTGCTTTCACAAAATAGTCTGCAACACTTCCAGCAGTTGTGATTGCACTTGGCCACCACCTTCCCGGCCATCTGAACATGAAGACCCACCCTCCCGCATCATGATCACATATTTGTTGTTACTGAACAGGTCAGGCCACAGCCACTGTATCTCTTTTGCTATTGCTGAGAGCGGCTGGCCCATCGTCAGCACAGGAGTCTGATTTGGATTCAGATGTTACAGAGCTTCCTTGACCAAACTCATGACACGGCTGAGTAAGGCAGTTGCGTGGGCATTTTCAAGCAAGAGTGGCTTCAAACCAATGTTGAAGACTGGCTTTTCCAATGAGATGTACTCTCTACTTGTGATGAGTTGAGTTTCCAGCAGAGTATGTATATAATCCTCAAGGCATCCTTTTTTCCTTTTATAGCTTTCCATCTCCTCGAGATGACTGGACTGCAGTGTCCTTGCAACAGTGACATAAACTGTTCTGATGGCGGGCAGGGTACGGGAAGAACGTGTGTGTAATCAGCAGCCTTGAGGTGTGCACATAAACTTCTGTTTGTCCTACATCCTTCAGGTGGGAAGAGTACAGCTGGCCAAAGTATGGCATGCTAAAGACTGAAACACTATCTGACCTATGTTTTGCTTTTTAGCTAGTTTTTGCAGGTTCAATACCACTGGCAGATGGTCATTTTCATGTGGTGTCAGCGTTTTTGCACTTAGCCATGATGGTAAGATGTTCGGGAGACAAGAGCCAGGTCAATGGTACTATCCGTGTGCCCTTGTCGTGACCCTAGGCGTGTTGGTAACGGCGTTGCCACTGGGTTCAACATGACGTCACCCAAGGCTTCTTCCAGAGCTTTCCTCTGAGGGTTGTTGCCCTGTTGATCCCACATGCTTGACATGGCTTTGAAGTCAGCACACATTACAGTTGTGTCCCCAGTTCATCTTCTGTTTCTTTCAGGAAGTCCCAACTCAGTGCAGCGCCTGGGTGTATGCAGTGCTTCTGACACCCGCATGCTGGAAATCTCTCTGAATTGCTACATGTCTACACCCCGTCACGTACACTACGCTCTTCTTCTGACACCCGCCAAACTCAAGACACATGGTTTTCACACCTTCTCTTGCTTTGGACCCCACATTTGGAATTCACTCACACAAGACCTTAGACACTGATCAACCCTGTCATCTTTTAAAGCCAAACTGAAAACCTTCCTCTTCTCACAGTATTTCCATCCTAACTATTATCAGTACCCAGTTTCTGCTACAGTCATTGTGTGTGTGTGTGTGTGTGTGTGTGTGTGTGTGTGTGTGTGTGTGTGTGTGTGTGTGTGTGTGTGTGTGTGTGTGTGTGTGTTGTGCGTTTTGTTTTGTTTTTGTGTAATACTTTCTGTAAATTGTTTTAATAGGACTATGCTCTACACGTGTATATGGTTGCTGCCGCCATGGCGTCAGTGTACATTGTATGTGTGTTCATATCTTAAGCTTTTATGCCACAAGATGACCAGTGCTTCTATAATGTATGCAGCTAACCCTGGTTAGCTGATATGTAGCTATTATGTGTTGCCATTGTTGGATGTTCAGTTTGAGTGATGCTTTGCCAATGCAAAGTTTTCCCTCTAAAGTATGGGTACTTTGTCAGTGCGGCATAACTTATTTGTTTAGTTTCCTACCGATCTATGTTTCTGCATGAAATCGGTGGTATATTATGGCTAACACTTGGAAGATGTTGACTTCATAGTTGTAGAATGTTCATTTTACTAGTTGCATATGGTTTAGTGCATAGGGTGATTGTATAAACTGTGAGACATGTTATTTCTGTTTTGATCCGGCTTTTTTATGGCCGAGTCTTGGGCGCGCAGACTTTCATTCTGCTTAACTTGTAAAGCCTTTTCGGGCCTTTGTGCGTGTACCCGAACTGGCCGGTGATGCGCGTCAGTGGTGGCAATTAGGTCTTTGTCACTGTTCACCAACCGAGCAGACAGGCGCAGCCAGATCAGCAGTTTAGATTCTTGCTGCGCTACCCGCGTCAGTAAGACACTTGACGTTGTTCACAGATATGCTCTGCTAGTCAGTAACAGTGACATGCTGTAACGCTTTGAGTAACGAGGCCGGAGGCGGTCAGTTTATGACTGACTTCCTCCCGCTTACGGCATGGTCCCAAATACCACCCGTCTCACTATCCATCTCGTTGTGTGCTTAAGTGGAACTGCTGTAACGACTATCTCACTCTTCCTGTTTAGTTAAGAATGAGCTTGGTAATCCGCATTCTTCACTGTTACTTTATTGTATACTATTATACTGGGAGTTCATCCGTTAATTGACTGGCCGTCTCTTGTATACTCATCGCGACTCTGTGAGATACGGGTTTTAAGTGTAAGTCAAGAACACGATTTATGTGCTTGATCATTAATCATTTTGTCACGTATTATAGTAACCCACAGGTAAACTATATGGTTACTGTATTTATTCGATTAGTAATTGGTTTTGGTTAGACTTTACATTTGCTTTCATGTTCTAAATGTTTTCTTTGCTTGTGTCTTTTCCAATACAGACCCTGTTTCTTGGTTGGTTGGTGCACAAATAAAAGTTATATTATAGCAACCTCTGACTTGTGGCTCTTCATTCATGCTTCCAACCTGCTTCCCTCGACTCCCCATACCCACTCCCCTACAAATAGAATATCATATTTAGGTTAATATGTATCATATGAGCTCTCAGGGCGTTGATAAGCGCATGAAAAATGTACATTATTATTATTATTATTA
>OY757541.1:44744491-44760119 GCA_963584105.1 Alviniconcha strummeri
GACCCTTTAATCGACATGTATTCTGGAGTTTTATTACACTCCCTGTAATCGACATGTAATATGAGTTCTTATTACACTCCCTGTGACCTTGTAATCGATTTTTATTTTTTATATTTTTTATTACACTCCCTCTAACCCGGTAATCGACATGTATTATGGGTTTTTATTACAAACCCTGTGACCCTGAAATCGACATTGCGGCGGGGATAGCTCAGTGGTTAGAGGGCCGGACTCGTGATCGAAAGGTCGCGGGTTCGAATCCCTGCTGGAGCGGCGGGAGAATTTTCTTCTCCAGGGTCAACTTTCTGTGCTGACTCTTATTTCGGTATCCGTTCCTCCCACGTGTTACCGCAGTAGCACGTAAAAGGCCCCGGTCATTCTGCCAAAAGCGCAGGTGGCAGGTTACAGCTAAACACGCATATACCTTACGTATGTGGCTTTGCATGAAGTAACATGGTGCATGGTTGTGTGGTGTACACAGAACGCACCGAGATGGCAGCAGTTTCTTGTGGCACCAGCCATTCCAGCGCTGTAAGTACACCACTTCGTTGGATTAAAAAAAAAAAAAAAAAAAAAACGCGCTATAAAAAGCTATTCACTCGTGTAGAATCACATAGTTCAGGAGCTGTGTGAGAGTCGAAGTGGACGTCCTGGGCTGTCCGTCCTAACGAGCCTTCTGGTTTCCGTGGACGTAAGGATTTATTGCACCGTGCTTCGGCATTGGTCACAACTTGTCCCTAATATGTCTCATGACATCTGAGGACATTAAGCATCAATTCATCATCATCATCAGTAGAATCACATGCGAGCACAGTGAGTCTGCTCGAGAACGGAGAATAGCGCTATATAAAAGCGATCAATAATAATGTATTATGGGTTTTATTTCACTGCAGGCGTTACGTGACAGAGATAAAGTATGGGCCACAGTGGGCACAGCAACCAATCAGGATGGTCGCACAGTCACCCCCATGACGGCGCCGTCTGGTGAGCAACAGACAGAGCTACTGCGCTCCGTCTACAAGAAACATCAGGTGGATGTCAACAAAACTGACTACATTGAAGCTCATGGTGAGTTTGAAAGCGTAATGATAGTCCGAGAGGTAACTTGACCTACCGTGCACTACCCCAGTACTCTGCTAAACTAGTCTGACAGTGTTTCTTAGAGTATGCCAAATACGTGAAAATTCGTGAAATAACTAATTCTGACATTCTTGGATTTGGGCGGTAGGGGAGGTAAATCCAGTACGATGACAACCGGACACGTCACAGCATCACACAATTGGTTAGAGAACAAACCCAAGATCCTCCTGTGGCATTCTGAAGCAAAGAATCAGTGAAAAGTGTGATACAGAACTTTTGACAGAAAAAGAAAATAAATATTTTCTTCATTTCTAAGATTTTAGCGTTGGTTATCTTTGTGTTTATGCGTGACGTCTTTGGAGCGCTAATTAACTCCCTTGCTTGTTGATTCACCTCGACTGATTCTTTCTGTGCCTGCTTCACGTTCTTCTTTCTGTGCCTGCACCCAACTGCTTTTGATATTGTTGTTGTTCAATGGAAAGGCTGATGAAGCAACGACGAAAACTGGTGTTACATTTTTGTTGTCTCTGATGATGTTATTTCTTTGTCCTTTGTTCTTTTTTGTTTGCATTACATTGCATCCTTTCTGTGTGTGTGTGTGTGTGTGTGTGTGTGTGTGTGTGTGTGTGTGTGTGTGTGTGTGTGTTTGCATGCGCGCGCGTGTGTGTGTGTGTGCGTGTGTGCTTGCGTGTGTGCTTGCTTGCGTGTGTGTGTGTGTGTGTGTTGTGTGTGTGTGTGTGTGTGTGTGTGTGTGTGTGTGTGTGTGCGCGCGCGCGCGCGCGTTTGTGTGTGTGTGTGTGTGTGTGTGTGTGTGTGTGTGTGTGTGTGTGTGTGTGTGTGTGTGTGTGTGTATTCTACAGGCACAGGGACACCAGCTGGTTTCCAAGTTCATCTTCATCTCCTTTTTCTTCCAGGATGTCCCAGCTGGCCTTAGTGGATCCTGTGGCTGTGGTATGTATGTATTGATCAGACAGACATGTTTCTTTGTCAAGCTTTTGTAGACGAATACCTTGAAGTTCCCGGGAACATTTGCACCACTGACTTAGTACTGTGAGAACTGGGGTTTTTAGGCCCTTGCAAATTGCAATCGCCATTCCTCGGCCTACGTGCTTCTCGACGACCAGGAAATAATTAAATTCTATGGGATTTTCTGAGCGTGCAGACGACATCAAATTATAGACAAGACTCTGGGGAACTGCTCCTCGTTTGTTTGTTGAAGAGCCCTCATCCCAGAGAATGTGCAAAGTGTGTTCTTTCTGAGTCTGCAGAGGGTCACTTCATGAAAGACAGACACTTCAGGCCATCGTCAATCATATAAACATCGGAAAAGTTGCAAAGGAAAAGCTGGAGAAATTTATGGGAGAATGCGTGGAGCGCATAAATGACGAGCTTTTCCAAGCGCACAGATAGCATGTTTAGCTGAACTGAACTGTGACCTTTCCTCCCTGGTTGATCCTTTGTTTTCAACAGACAGGGCACAGCAAACATGGCGGTCTGCGACGCGTGCTACAGGAAGGTGAAGCGGGTGATCGCTGGCGTGTTCCGAGTTTACGGACAGTTCGTGGGCAGACACCCTGTGTGGTTCATCGTCTTCCCCACTATCATCTTCGGTTGTCTGGAGGTTGGAATGGTGGCCCTGGATGAAGAAAAGGACTTATAAAAAAGTCTACTTCCCCATGAACAGCCGCGCCATGAAAGATTGTCAGTACGTCCGAGACACAGTTCCAGACCTCAGCAATGTATCGTACAATGCCTTTTCTCAGAGCGACACAGACAAAGCGGTGTCCTCTTCAAATCCAAATCTGGCCAAACCATTTTCGACTCCAGCACCATAACTGAAACTGCTGCCATCGTCAACGGGGTGAAAAGCCTCAGCAGCTTCCGAAAGACGTACATCGACGTCCGCGCCAAGTCCTCGACTAAGTGCGTTGTGGATAGAGAGATGGCTTTGGACCCCAACTGCCAGAGTGCTGTGGCTGCCGGAACGGTCACGGACCCTGTCTATAGCAACATGGACCTCAGGACGTCCATATCTGGTGAAATTCAATGGGGGGAAGCTTGTCACGGCAACCGTGCTCAAGTTCTCGTTCACCCTGGCCGAAGATGCGGAAAACTGGAAGAGCACGTTTGTTGCCTACGCTGAGGACCTGGACCGACCTACACGGAGGTGACTTACCAGACGCCAGACTCTCTGCGTGACGAAGTGAACAAGAGCACCTTGGGTTACATTCTTCTCTTCTCTCTGACCACTACGCCGTGTTGCATTTACGCTTCCGTTGTGACAACGGGAGGCAACCCTGTCGACGCGCGGCATGCTGGCTTTTGGGGGAATCCTGGCTGCAGGTCTCGGCATCGTGGGCTCCATGGGGCTGCTCAGTTTGTCAACATCGTCGGCGTCATCCCATTTCTCATCATCGGTGAGCTCTATTTCTGTTGCATTTTGTATGTGTCAGTGTCTGTCTTTTATCCTGAAGTAATTCTCTGCGGTTGACACAACTTCAGAATCCAGTCTCTGTCTGTCTGTCTCTGTCTTTGCCCCTCTCTGATCTCTGTTTTCCTTTTCTGTATTGTTTACGATACGATTCAACAGGGACTGCTATGTATAAAAAATTTAGGATACATCTATTAAAATTACAAAAAAAAAAAAAAAAAAAAAAAAACTCGGAGTGGAAATCGCATTGACACCACACACGCCAATCATTCTTTTACACTTCGCTGTTTATTCATTTCAAACCTATCAGTTCAACAAAGTTAGGTTTCGTTCAGATAGTTTGGCTGGCATAGTCCTCTTAGCTGTGGCAGGAAGGCTGAGTTTAGAAACTGTAGAAGGCTCATCGCATAGTAAGTTCTAGGCTTGGCTGAAAACCGATACATATCATAGCACTACCCAGAGCTGAGAGTGCTGTGGGTCAAATGGGAACCCTGGGACCACATAAATCCGTTTACTTTACGAATACACCTTGGGGGTATTGCTCTAATTACTTGACCATCACCGCAGGTGCCATAATTCCCGGGTCTGGTTAACACGTTATTTATGCCAGTAATCGTTGTCTAAATCCTGTCCAGCTGTATACGAATGGACCTCTGTAGAATTACCGCTTGTTATTCTCATCTTTGTTATAGTTAGTTGAATAATAAATCGTTTTCTCTAATTCTGTGGCCCTTCACGCCATTTTCGTTTGGTGACCTCAGTCTGAGAGTTCTGTCTCGTTTCTTGCCCAAGGGAGTTCCGGTCAACGTGAGGTGCAGTTCCTACAGGGACAGTTATAGCGACACGTAACAGTCTGCTTTCGGGAGCGGTGGGGAGCCGGTGTACGCTCACTCAGTCTGACTCCCCGACGTAGCTACCGTTGTCGTCAGCATGAGGCGTGGTAGGTGGTGTTCTGCGTACGCTGAATCAGAACAGGCATCACTGAACACCACCGAAGGTGGATGAACGTTATCTTGTGGATCTCTGGCGACAAGGCCGTGATGAGGACTGGATACCTTGGAAGTTTGGCAGAGACAGAGCGGGAGAAACACCATTATAATTATGAGATAAATGAATAGAATAGCCCGTGCATACGGACGCACGCATGCATGCACTCACACAAACACACACGCACGCACACACACACAAACACACACGCACGCACACACACACACACACACACACACACACACACACACACACACACACACACACACACACACACACACACACACACACACACACACACACACACACACGACTTGATTCAGCACCAGGCTACGGTAGTTCTTACTGTTAATGACAAATAGCATAAGAATATGTTTATAACTGTTCCTCACTACGAACTCGGCTCGTATACATTTTCTCTTACGTCATAGTGCTAGCTGACTCTCACACAGATTCATCTGATGTCTCAGGGATCGGCGTGGACGACATGTTCCTGTTGATGTCCTCTTGGAGTGAGAACCTCCCCAGCGATGTCCAGGAGCAGACGGCCCAGCACGTGCCGAAGATCTTGGGCAAGGCTCTGGCCAACGCTGGAATAGGCATCACCATCACCTCCCTCACTGACTTCCTGGCCTTTGTCATCGGTACCACCTCCGTCTTCATGAGTGTCACCAACTTTTCTCTCTATGCCGGTATTTCTTCATCATCGTCGTTGTCACCACCACAATCATCATCATCATCTATAGTCGCTGGCTTCCTGGTTGCCATCAGTTATACCACGTCCGACTTCATGAGTTAGGCGTAAACAATTGTATTAAGGTGAAAGCATACTAACAGAATAATTTGCGGTAAGACGCTCAGAATGACATTTGTTATATGGGGGTAAGCGAACACTTGATTTTCAAGAGAGAGAGAGAGAGAGAGAGAGAGAGAGAGAGAGAGAGAGAGAGAGAGAGAGAGAGAGAGAGAGAGAGAATGAATGAATGAATGAATGAATAAACTGTATTTTACGACGGTATTGGAGAAGACTTGAGGTCTTTTTACATCCAAACCTCGCCCATGAGGGTTTCCCTCTATTAACTAAGGATACAATGAGCTACAGTATGTTGGGTACATGTAGATTCATACAAACCATGTTGAAATGGACACCGGTAAACCGAGAAACAAGTCGATAATGAGCATTTAAAAAAGTATATACATATAAAAAATAGCTAGATCTGGGTTAAAACACACGCGCGCACGCACTTAAGAACATGTTTGTCATCGAAAACTACATGCACACAGAGAATAGACACACAAAAGGTATGGGCTGCTTGAAGCAGCACAACACAGGTTGGAAGCAGCACATGGAGAGATATAATTATCTATGATCATGGTTTCACGTAACACCTAAGAGAGATAACATATGAAGCGTAAGACGCTTGTTAAATACTGAAGGACTGACTGGAAGCCTCAATTCGCTGGGCAATGAGTTCCAGAGAGCAGGACCAGAATAAAACAGGCTGGGCTTGATTAAATCTATGCTTGGTATTGGCACATTTAGCTTTTTGTGTGCGCGAGCCTAATGGTGCTAAGATTTTTGTTCATAGATAAATCAGTGCCCTATTCGATACAATTTTGTGCACAAAACGCGCTTTGTTACTCATTACTCTAGAAAATAGCGGGAGAATTTGAACCGTTTTGTAGTCTTTATCGGTAAGGCTAGTACGTTTTAGAAGAACCATTTTGATTGCTCGCCTGTGTAGTGACTTCAAGGGAGTTTTTGTTGTTGTTGCAAATAGTCACTTGCTGAGTCCCAAAGAGTTGAAGCATAATCTATACCTGACTGAATGTGTGCTTGGAAAGACGTTTTTCTGGCGTGAAAGTTAAGAAAATGCGTATATTTTGCTGATTGGTAGACTCTTTTTTTGCCGTAGTTTTGCACAGGTCATGAATGTGGGGGCCCCAGGTCAGATTATTGTCTATTGTAACATCTAATACTTTGTGATCACTGACCTCAGTTATTTGTTGATTACCAACGGAAAGGTGCGCAGATGGTGAGTGAAGTAGTTGTTGCTTCTGACGCGTCGTTAGTATCATGTGCTTCGTTTTTGACGGGTTAAGAGACATATGATTAAGATGTGTCCAATCAACAACATCAGAGAGACATAACTGGAGAACAGATGTTATTGCAGGTATATCCTGTCCAGAGGTGTGAATTGTCGTGTCATCTGCTAACATGTCACATTGTGCAGAAGGGATATGTAAAGGTATGTTGTTTATATAGATGGAGAACAGGAGAGGTCCTAGGACAGATCCTTGGGGAACTCCAAATAAAACTGTCTTAAAATTCGATTGGTTATTTTCAAGGAAACCTTTTGGAAGCGGCTGTTGAGGAAGGAGCAAATCAAACTAAGGGTGTTCGCTGATAGGCCGTAGAGGGTTAGTTCTCTTAGAAGTAGGTCATGATTGATTACGTCAAAGGCTTTAGCAAAGTCAATGAACAAGGCCCCGCATAATTTGTTTATGTTGCTTTCGGATAGCCAGGTGTCGATCAGTCCTGTTAAGGCTGTGTGACAAGAATGGTTTGTTCTGAATCCTGACTGCTTTTGATAAAAGTAATTAACAAGAAAATGCTTCATAACGTGTTCATTGATATGTTTTACTAACGGTTTTGACAAGGAAGGTAGTATAGAAATGGGTCTAAAGTTTGAAGGATCCGATTTGTCACCAGATTTGAAGAGAGGGATAACGGTTGCTTTCTTAAATACCTGGCGGAAGGTGTTCTTGTCAATACAAAGGTTATATATATATATATAGGTTAGCAGAAGCTGGACTACACGGGGAATGATGGAATCCTGTTTAATAAACTTCTAGTCCAGCTCGCAGTGACACTGGAATAGACTCGAATATTTTGAGAGATGCTGGAGAGAGAAAGAGAGAGAGAGAGAGAGAGAGAGAGAGAGAGAGAGAGAGAGAGAGAGAGAGAGAGAGAGAGAGAGAGAGAGAGAGAGAGAGAGAGAGTGTCTGTGTTCATCTGCTTCATTTCTGTCTGCAGGTGTGGCAGTGCTATTCTGTTACCTGGCCAACGTCACCCTGTTCAGCGGCTGTCTAGCCATACACGGACGTCGCGTGTACTCCTGGCGTCACTTCTACACGTGCCGCGTGACCAAGTCACGTGACGATATGAGGAAAGATGGACGGTCAGCTTGCTTGGCTGTTGTGTGTGGAGGCTCACCGCCCAGACATGAGCGTGACGGTGAAAGTCTGTGCGAGAGTTTCTCCAGCAAGTTTCTGCCCTACGTGATCAAGAACAGTTTGGTCAGCATGGTAATCATTGTCCTTTTCCTGTGTTATCTGTCAGCAGCTATCTATGGCCCCATTCAGCTCAAGCAAGGCTTGGTTCTGAAGAATCTGGTGCTGGACACTTCTTACTACCACAGGTTCCTTACCCTGTCTGATGAATATTTTCCCACCATAATTCCAGTGGCCTTCGTCGTCAACCAGAAGCTGGACTACGCGGGGAATGATGGAACCCTGTTTAATAAACTTCTAGTCCAGGCTCGCCGTGACACTGGAATAGACTCGAATTTTGAGAGATGCTGGATGAGCTCCTATAAAGATTCTGCCTACTACAGCGCAGTTGCCAGCCAAGCCTTTGTGCGCAGTCTGCAGGTCTTCCTGACCAACGCTCCAGAGTTTGAGGCTGACGTCGTGTTCGACAGTGCAAAAACTAACATTATCGCCCCTCGCTGCTTTGTGATGACGAAAGCCAGCACTGGTCAATACAACAGTGCGGATGTGATGAAGCGAATGCGTGACCTGGCTGATGGCGCCTCCTTCTCCGTGTTTGCCTACCACTCGTCCTTCGTAGCCTTTGAACAGTTCCTGGCCGTACTGCCCGCCACCCTGCTGATGGTGGGTTGCGCTGTGGCCGTCATGACGGTCGTCACCTTCCTCTTCCTGCCTCACATCCTCATGGTCTTGCTGGTAGTCCTCACCATCGTCATGATCCTGGTGGGCATCTTCGGCTTCATGTACTTCTTCGACCTGACGCTGTCCTCCATCACGATGATCCATCTCGTCATGAGCGTAGGCTTCTCCGTCGACTTCTCGGCCCACGAGTGTGCCGCTTACCTGATGTCCGACTCCATAACGCGTCAGGACCGAGCGAGGGACGCCATCCGACACGCCGCTGGACCCATCCTGAACGGAGCCACGTCCACCCTCCTCTGCATCGTCGTCCTCGCCGCCTCCACCTCCTACATCTTCCAGTCCTTCTTCAAGATCATGCTTCTCGTCATCGTCTTCGGGATGCTGCACGCGATCTTCTTTCTACCCGCCGTCCTCGCTCTTCTCGGTCCTTGAAAAAGAGTCACCGTTTATCCCGCCCAGAATTCGAGAACACGTGTAGTCGGAATCTCGACTGCCCCATACAGTGCGCCCTATAGCAAAAGGCCATTGGAACGTCAGCGTCCACCAGGTTACCTCGCTAGAAGGCACCTTCAGGTTTAGTGAGGACAAAGTCGACAAAATAATAGCGGCTGGATACCACGCAAACGTGGATTATTATTGTTTATGCTCCTTCCTTTACTTCTGCTTCAGTTTGTTCCTCCGCTTTGCTTTGTGTTTTATTTTCCTCCTCGATTTTGTTTGTTTGTTTGTAATAGTAAAGTCATGTTTAATCCGGGTCAAACACAATTAGAACTGAAAGCACGTTTCATCTGTTGAAAAAGAGCGTTGAATGTATAGTGTCTACATTTGATAACTAATATTCGTGTAACGTCTCTAGTGCGTGAAGAGATCAAATGTTGTCGAACGATTCTGTGGCCCACACCACTGAGAACGCTAGCAGGTTAGGTTATAAACATGTCTGCGGTAATTACTTGCACGTATTTTAAAATCAACTGAAAAGGGAGAGCTCCCCTTTACTTTAAAGAATGGGATTATAACCTTGATCAACAAAGGGAAGAACCTGGACCGAAATGACCTCAGTAATTACAGACCAATCATACTAACAAACACTGATTACAAAATCTTCACCAAAGCACTGGCACTCAGACTACAGAAAGTAATAAAAATTGTAGTAAACGAAGATCAAATAGGGTTTGTCAAAGGCAGAAATATTGCTCGCACTTGAGATTATTCGATGATTTAGCAAAATTCTTAGCAAAAAAAAAAAAAAAAAAAAAAAAAAAAGGTCTGGGGCGCTAGTTGCCCTGGACTTTTCAAAGGCTTTTGATACTCTGTCTAAAAGGTGCATTAAAGAAGCCCTTGACATATTAAACTTTGGATCCCATTTCCAAAAGTTGATTCAAACAGCAATGGAAGCAACACAAAACTGTGTTCACAATGGAGGCTGGCTGTCCAGCTGGTTTCCAACAGAAAGAGGAATACGCCAAGGATGTCCATTAAGCCCACTTCTGTTTATAATTGCTGTTGAAATACTAGCGATCAGAATCAGGAACAACCAAGACGTAAGAGGCATACAAGTAAACGAAGACAGAAACGAAAACTTGCAAACTAATACAACAAAAATAAAGCAATTTGCTGATGATACAAACCTCACTATGAACGATGAAAAGGATATGAAACTAGCAATTTCCATAGTTGAACAGTTTCAAGAATTTTCCGGGTTAAGATTAAACAAGCACAAATCGGAAGGCATCTGGATGGGCTCTAGAAAACCTGAAAGGGGCAGAATACATGATATACCCATTAAAGGAATGATACAAATTCTGGGTATTTTTTACTCAGCAGAAAAAGCGTCTACACTAGAAAATAACTGGACAAGCAAGATAAAGAACCTAATCAGAACCATCAAGCAGTGGGAGAACCGAAATCCAAACCTATACGGGAAAGCAATTATTGCTAAAACTCTACTGTTGTCACAATTTTCCCATGTCCTGCAAGTCCTAGCTTTACCACAAAGTGTACTCACACGCATCAACACAGTAATATACAGGTTCTTATGGAAAAGGAAATATAACAACAAAAGAGCGTTTGAGAAAATAAAAAAAATGTGCTTAGCTTGGATTTTGAAGGGGGACTGAAAATGATTAATATTGAAAACCAACAACAACAACAACAAAATCCTGGCGAAATGGACAGCAAAACTAGAGATAAAAAGACAGTTTGGTCACAAATAGCGAAACATTTTTTTTTTACATCCATTGTAGGCATACATTGTGCATTGAACGCCACCGTAGACCCAAAACACAACCAGGCCATAAACCAGATAGAATCTCACTTTTGGCGAGAAGCAACAAAAGCAAGAACACTGATGAACAAAAACAGAGAACCTGACCTGGACAGTATTAGGTCAGAACCGATATGGAACAATAAGAACATCAAATTCAAAGGCCATCTCCTGTTCTGCAGAAACTTGTGTAAAGCAGGGATTGTTTATCTACAAGATCTGAGGGTCAATGGTCACATCATGAGAACAAACTGAACAAACGGCACAAACGGCAGGTTGTTGTTCGAATATAATGCACTTGTCAATGCAATCCCTGAGTCCTGGAAAACTAGAATGGATAGCAACTACCAGGCAATGATCATTCCACAAGAAATAAATACATAAATAGGCCCACTCAGCAACTTGACAAACAAAAAGATCAGAAATGTCTTTGACAAACTGAAAAATCATGACATATGTGCTGCAAACTTTTGGAAACAAAAAATGAACGTGAAGATATAGGACTATTTTAGCATAGCTCATGAAAGCACTAAAGAATCACTGCTCAGATTGCTCCATTTTAAATTTATTCATAATATATACCTAACAAATATTTTGTTAAACAAGATGGGTCTAGCGACAACAAAACAATCCCTCTGGTGTACAGAAATAGATTATATCGAACATGCATTCTGGAGAAACGACAAGCAATATATTTTAATCAACTATGACTGACGCTTGGAAATAAATGAAAAGATAGCCCTTTTTGGCGCGTCAAAAACAGAAATAGAGGATGCTGAGATAAGAAAGAAAGTAAACCATATCATACTGATAGCCAATCTTGCCATTTCAAAAGACAAGTATGGCAAATGTAAAAACCTTGCACTGATATTCGAAGCGGAACTAAAAATGAGAAGCCATAAAATATAAATTAATATGAGAGAGAGAGAGAGAGAGAGAGAGAGAGAGAGAGAGAGAGAGAGAGAGAGAGAGAGAGAGAGAGAGAGAGAGCTTTCACTTCAAATTAAGTAAGCACTCTCTGGACAATATTAAGACAGCTACAGATTAAGTTTTAATGCATGATACGATACTGTCCATCCCTCAAAAACAACAGTACTTTATAGGTAAGACAGTAGCAATGACAAAGTGGAAAAGAATTTATTTACTAATCAGACAGAACTGCACCTAGCGGAAAGAATACCTAGGAATATGGAAGGATAATGCATGAACAGGGAAACTGTCCATTCAGTTAAAGAAAAAAGCATGTACAGAAACGCGATACAATTAAACACAGACATAAAAGAATGAACCAATGAAGAAGGCCTGATGAACCACGGGGGGCGGGGGGGGGGGGGGGGGGGGGAAGAGAGAGGGAGAGAGAGAAAGAAGTGGAAACATCAAGGCCTGCATGCAACTGAGGTAAAAAAAAAAAAAAATGCACGTGGCATCTCATGACTATCAGAAAGTGATCCAGTATCATCAAAAACATCGCTTCACCTTATAATTTCTCAGCAGAGTCTTAGACTGAATTTATGGAAGAAAACATTAAGGTGTCTTCCAAATCTGTTGATAGTGGAAGATAGAATACACAAGAGAAACTATTTATAGAAAGGTTAAACCAAAGCTAATCGCGGGCCATCGCGGAGCCGCTGGCCTTTTCACATAATATTAAATAGAAAAGCTGAACCTGTTAATCATGTCGCGGCTACGCGGAACAGGCCTTTTCTAATCAGTAAAACAAAGAGACCCCATTAGCTCGGATAACGAACCTGACCTCTCAGACAGAACATCTGTAGCGAAACGCAGTTTAAGCTTCAACACATCAATCATGAAACGAGAAAAATGTTATATAACCCGGATAATACTGAAACAACTCGTGGCTACCACAGAGCTGGCCCCTGTACCTAATCATTTAAGCGAACGTGAAAAATTATAAAACATCAGCGACGCCATATCTTACGGCAAGATCAAACCATAAAAGCTACAACAATCAAACAACAATAAAACATCAGTCAGGAACTGGGAAGGTAAAAGATAGCCAGACCAACCTGTTGAACGTGGTTTAAGCTGAGTCTAAATCAAAACACTAGTTGCACGAATCAGTGAAAAACTTGGAGACTAGGCAAAGCGAATACTGAGACTACTATGCGACTACTACACGTCCTTTAAATTTCTGTGAGGGCGAGTGGTGCGGGGATTAAAATGGAGGGTCTTTTATACCTTGAAAAATACGGCATCGGTGGCCCAGAATTTGCCAGAATAAATTAAAGAAGAATTGGTATCAGAAAGGGGAAGGCAGCTCTTCCATGCCCGTGCATGAACAGGGAGGCTTGTTGGGTGCAGCTCGGCCAACTGACCAGACTAATTGAAACCATCCTTTGGTCAGTGGCTTCACACTGGAAAGGAGACTACTGCACCCCACCACTGCACTAAGACTCAGCACCAACGAACTACTGACCGACTGAGAGAAAAAAATATCAATCTTAACTTTTCAACTACAAGACTTGCAAAGACCATTCCAACAACAGATTAGCTAAATCTAGTGAAACACAGATTTAACGAAAGGATCGGTAACCCGATGTACTTTAATTGAAGGACTTTTCTCCACATTCGTACTATTGGTAAGGATAAGGATAAGAGTTCATGAAAGTAGTTTCCGGCAATACACACACACACACACACACACACACACACACACACACACACACACACACACACACACACACACACACACACACACACACACACACACACACACAACATACTTTCATGCTCATTGTAAAGTGAACACTTGTTCATTTAACATAAAGCAACGGGAATCTATCTAGTTGTTCACGCCTTTTTCTTTAACAATCTTTCCATCAGAGACACACCACAATCACACCAACTGTACGGGGAAACTGCTTGGCACAAGGGTTACACCCGGTGGCATAATCAGGGAATGAAGACTATCAGCATTAGATCAGTCCTTGTCCCATTCACACGGAGAGTCGCTGTGTCTCGGCCCGACTGTGAATCCAGGTACAGGGACGCCATAGAAGAAAAACAACAACAAAACACACACACACACACACACACACACACACACACACACACACACACACACACACACACACACACACACACACACACACACACACACAAACTGTCGCTTGGCACAGGCAGTGCGGCAAGGGAGAGAAATCTACCGACTGTGAATTCAGGTACGGGGCCTACGATCCGGGAAACTGTGCGTGGCACAGGGGTTACACCCGGTTGGTGTAATCAGGGAGCATAGACTACGGAGAGATCATGGAAGGAAGTACAATCCCACTATACATCCGGACTGTCCAGGCTCACTAGTTTCAGATAAGTACAGTATAGTGGGCAAACTCCCACCAAAAAACAACAACAGCAGTAAACTGAGGTGACAGAGTATTCAAGTACACTTCATTTCGAATCTCAGCCTATAGTAAAAAATAAAAAATAAAAGGAAAGAAGGCAGGTACATACAGCTGACACATACCTCTTTTGTCCAGGTCACAAGATATATACAATTTAAAAAAAAATCACGCAAAACGGGCAAACAAAATTAATTGTTGTCACTTGTAATAATGCATAGTTATTGACATATATGCTGTTACTACGTGTGTTTATTAAATTTATAAACATTGCACTGTTCGAGTTTTTGTCATAAATGCCGAGTTTATACGGTATTAGAGTATTTCGCAAAGAGAATAATTTACAAGTTATGAAACCTATGCTTGACCTATGTATCATGTGGGCTGATATAGTCTCACCGTTATGTGCCGATAGTCACTGATGATCTAGTTCAGGTCAGTTCAAGATGGTATTTAGGCGGTCGCAAAAGCCCAAAGCGTTCCACCATCTCTCTCAGAAATGTCCCTAATTTATTGTCTTTGAAACAGTTCCAGTGTTTGTCAGACTGACGACTGCCCTCTCATCCTTTTTGGGGAAGATCGCCGTGGTAGTGGTGGTGGTGGTGGCGGTGCTGGTGGTGGTGGTGTGTGTGTCTGTTTGTGTGTGTGTGTGTGTGTGTGTGTGTGTGTGTGTGTGTGTGTGTGTGTGTGTGTGTGTGTGTGTGTGTGTGAAGATATGCCTCGTGTGTGTACGCGCGCGCGTGTGTGTGTGTGTGTAAAGATATGCCTCGTGTGTGTGCGTGCGTGTGTGCGCGCACGCGCGCGTGTGTGTGTGTGTGCGCGCGCGCGCGCGTGTGTGTGTAAAGATATGCCTCGTGTGTGTGTGTGTGTGTCGTGTGTGTGTGTGTGTGTAAAGATATGCCTCGTGTGTGTACGCGCGCGCGCGCGCGTGTGTGTGTATAAAGATATGTCCTCGTGTGTGTGTGTTGTGTGTGTGTGTGTGTGTGTGTGTGTGTGTGTGTGTGTGTAAAGATATGCCTCGTGTGTGTACACGCGCGCGTGTGTGTGTGTGTAAAGATATGCCTCGTGTGTGTGCGTGCGTGTGTGCGCGCACGCGCGCGTGTGTGTGTGTGTGTGCGCGCGCGCGCGTGTGTGTGTGTAAAGATATGCCTCGTGTGTGTGTGTGTGTGTGTGTGTGTGTGTGTGTGTGTGTGTGTGTGTGTGTGTGTGTGTGTGCCGATAGTGATATTGACCCTCCACAGTCAGTGTGACAGGCCGGTTTGTCAGTTTCGGTTTCGACACCGCCGGTTTAGAAGCTAAATGAGCGAGATTAAGGGTATTCATGGAAACCAGTTCTAATCACAAGAACGGTGTTGGCGTTGCGCGCAGATACATGTTCGAGGTAGACCTACCTACTGGTGGACGCGGGTTGTCATGTCTGAATGTGGGCGGAAAAAATACCGTTATAACGCAGGAAACGAGCTTGGTGGGGCGCCATAGTTATTCAATTGAGATAACTCTCCACACCTTAATGGTCTATTAAAATTATACGAGTTATATCCATTGAACCACTATTACAGTGTAGTAACATCCGAACCATTCCCTTTTTGAGCA
>OY757541.1:44765319-44788305 GCA_963584105.1 Alviniconcha strummeri
CTCACTGATTCCTCTGGTGTCTAGGGATCGGCGTGGACGACATGTTCCTGTTGATGTCCTCTTGGAGTGAGAACCTCCCTAGCGATGACAAGGAGCAGACGGTCCAGCACGTGCCGAAGATCTTGGGCAAGGCTCTGGCCAGCGCTGGAATCGGCATCACCATCACCTCCCTCACTGACTTCCTGGCCTTTGTCATCGGTACAACCTCCGTCTTCATGAGTGTCACCAACTTTTCTCTCTATGCCGGTGAGTATTTCATCATCATCATCGTTACCACTACCATCAGCACCTTCACCACCATATGCCGGTGAGTATTTCATCATCATTATCATCGTTATCACCAACACCACTAACACCATCACCTCCCTCACCGACTTCCTGGCCTTTGTCATCGGTACCACCTCCGTTGTCTTGAATGTCAAACCTTTCTGTATGCCGGTGAGTGTTTCATCATCATCATCATCGTTATCATCACCACAATCGCCATCATCAGCTTCTCCGCTGACTGCCTCACCTTTGTCATCGGCACTACCTCCGTCTTTGTGAGTGTCACCAGATTTTGTCTTTATGCCAGAGAGTAGTTCATCATCATCATCGACGTCGTCACCATCAACATCATAATCACCATACTCACCGTCATCACCTCCACTGACGTTGTTGTCGGTATCATCTCCGTCTTCATGAGTGTTACGAGCTTTTCTGTGAGTAGTAGTAAAGTACATCATCGTCGTTACCAAACGCTTCCTGACCGTGGTCATCGGTGCCACCATGTTTTCTTGGGTGTCACCTGCGTTTCACTGAACGCTTTCCAGCAGACTCTGCGCTCATGTCGAATGTTTTTTGACTGACTATGAAGTAGAGCTTCATGTCCTCGGATTTCGGTTGACATATTACGGACGAATCGTGACCATTGCGGAAGAACGGTTCAGTGTTGCTTTACGTTCACAGAAACCGTAAGACTCATTAGGACGGAAAGCCCAGGACGGCCACCTCGACTTTCACACAGCTCCCGAAATCTGGTTTTTTTAATGAGTAACTGTGTCCTTTTATATCGTTTTTTTTTTTTTTTTTTTTTTTTTTTTTTTTAATAGGCCTGTCCAAAGAATTTGTGTACTGACAGCGTATTTGTTTGTTACATGGCTGGTGTCATGTGAAACATCTGCCGTCTCGGCGCACGTTCTCTGTACACCATACAACTATACACCAGTCTACAGTGTCACTGCATTCGAAGCCACGTATATAGGGTGTATGTGTGTTTAGCTGTAAACTGCCACATGCACCTTTCAGGGAGAATGACCTGGATCTTTTAAGTGCTACTGCGGTAACACGGGTGTGGAGCGGAGACCGAAATAATATCCAGCACAGAGAGCTGATCCCTGCAGAAGAAAGTCTCTCGCCGCGCCTGCAGGGATTCGAACCCGCGACTTTTCAATCACGAGTCCGGCGCTCTAACCACTGAGCTATCCCCGCTCGCCGTGTTATGGTCAGGTATCGGCTTTCCGGCCATCCCGTCGTCCAGGCGTGGCAAAAGCTTAACGTTGCGAGTTTCTGTAGTACACCCACAACTTCACAACGGCGAAACTTTACACGTTTGTGGTTATTTATTGAGCTGATCCCGTTCAGTCACCTGGAACTATTCCATGTGACAGTAGCATCGAACAGCTGAAATTGAAAGTTGTATTGCTCTGCAATCTTTTTTTCATTAAACGTCAAATCTATTGAGTAGATTACGCACGCGACGTTATTTTTTGTATTGGGAATATATTAATGGAGACAACTGACCCAGTGCCTGTATTATTACAAAAACCAGTGCTTGGGATGATTGTTGGCATGACAAAAGTTTTTTTTTACAAAACTGAAGCTAAACGAAAGCAGCTAATCAAACTGTCACATTTAAGGAATATAGTTTAACATAATTATGTCTCAGAAGAGAGACAGAGACAATGAGGGAAGAGGCAGAGTAACGTGAGATCTGCCAATAACCAGCTTAATACAACAGTCCAATGTAAAACCTAGAAAATATTTTTAAAAAGAACGCTTTCTAGACAGCGCAAGGTTAAATGGGATACAGTCAAGCATTGCATGCATACATTTAGCATAATGACGTTGGACGAGCTATGGCGAGAGAGAGAGAGAGAGAGAGAGAGAGAGAGAGAGAGAGAGAGAGAGAGAGAGAGAGAGAGAGAGAGAGAGAGAGATACTGACTGACTGAACTTTATTACGCAACGATAAAGGTTTAGGCCCGAATGCCTGTCGGGCAACAAGTTGTACATCAAAACTTAGTAATAATAATAAAACAGAGAGAGAGAGAGAGAGAGAGAGAGAGAGAGAGAGAGAGAGAGAGAGAGAGAGAGAGAGAGAGAGAGAGAGCAAACGAAAGCATCTAAACAAAATTGCAAATCAGTTTAAACGTTAACTACGGTGAGAGAGAGAGGGCGATGGGAATAAATAATGACAACCAGCAATTTAAACTCACTAATCAATCATGTCACTGGTTTCTTATAGAATACTGTTCCCTACTATGAATTACATTTTCCCGAAATTATCAATAGCTGACTACGAAGGGGAAAATGAATCAAAAGATGTAATCCGTAGCAGAATACGACAATTTATGGTGGATACAAAAACGCTATAAAACGACTACACAAGAATAGATTACAATGAGACGTAGATAAATCAAAGCGAGAGAGAGAGAGAGAGAGATAGAGAGAGAGAGGGGACACATTTCTGTACTTGGAAGTCCTTGACTAAATATGTAAGAGCACACTAAAAGCTTTGTCTCTTTGTTTCTTTGCGACTATCTCAGTAGGCTATTCAAGAGAGAGAGCCCGATTGTTGTCTTGAGTTCGTTCAAGGTTAAAGGCAAATCATACTTTTGCCTTTGAATGTTAGTCATCCGAGCGTATGCTTCTTATTATTTTTATGTTTCGTGCATCCTGCATATTATTATAGAGGATCGTCAGATTGGGGTCTTGTTTTCATACGCAACGGTTGTGATACACGTCTTTCAGTTTCAGACAGGATCAGAGTGACTGGATGATTCTGGATGTTTAACACGCAATCTACAGCAAAGATCATACAATGGAGAAGCACAATTGATTATAACATAACTGAAAGTCCCACTCACAAAAACAAAACTGGGAAAAAATGAGGTTGAATGAACCGGGAGGGAACAGGGAGTCCAAAGAGAGAAGAACTCTATCACGAACTGGAAAACTTTAATACTCAAGAATAGTAACGTTAGGTCCTTGCTATGCTACAAACACAAATAAGTACGACTATGCTACAGACATTATAAACATGAATAAGCAACTGATTAAAGCAGTTTCACAGAGTTCCTACAAATGTGCAGAAACTTTGTAATTAAATTTCTTCCTTGTATACAATACTCAAGAGATTAGGCAAACGTGTGATTCAAACAAATCCTTCCAAATTTGACGAAATGTTATTCTCAGACAAATATTTGTGCAGATTACGTTTGAAACAAGGAAGAGAAATACAGGGTTTTATGTTTTGAGGCAGGGAGTTCCAGAGGGCTGCTCCAGCGAAGGATGTGCTAGTTTTAAACAAAAGCCTTGGCCCTGGCACGTAGATGTTATTCCTGGAGTTGGTGTAATGGGACTGGTGTCTAATAAAGAGTTGTGCCAGGCAGCTTGGGGAATTATTATTAAGAACTTTATGCCTAAATATTCCTTTTTTGTAAGTGAGCTGTTGCAGTAGGTTTAAAATTCCAAGTGCACTCATCTTTTGCGCTGTAGATTGGGAAGGATCAGGAAGGATTAATTTGCCTACCCTTCGATTTAGGGAATTTTTTGTTTTTGCTTTTGTTTTTTAAAGTGAACTTCGCCACAGCCATCCTACACTACTGGCGCATAATCGATGTGAGGTTTTATAGAAGATTTGTAGAAGATTTTTCTAGCAGAGAGAGAGAGAGAGAGAGAGAGAGAGAGAGAGAGAGAGAGAGAGAGAGAGAGAGAGAGAGCCAGGCAGGACCTGTTTTTAGCGTATTTGATTTCTGTCTGCAGGTGTGGCAGTGCTGTTCTGTTACCTGGCCAACGTCACCCTGTTCAGCGGCTGTCTGGCCATCCACGGACGTCGCGTGTACTCCTGGCGTCACTTCTACACGTGCCGCGTGACCAAGTCACGTGATGATCTGAAGAAAGATGGACGGTCAGCTTGCTTCGCTATCGTGTGTGGAGGCTCTCCACCAGAAAAAGAGCGTGACGATGAAAGTCTGTGCGAGAAGTTTCCCAGCAAGTTTCTGCCCTACTTGATCAAGAACAGTGTGGTCAGCGTCGTGATCATCGTCCTTTTCCTGGGTTATCTGTCAGCAGCTATCTTTGGCACCATTCAGCTCAAGCAAGGCTTGGTTCTGAAGAATCTGGTGCTGGACACTTCCTACTACCACAGGTTCCTTACCCTGTCTGATGAATATTTTCCCACCAGAATTCCAGTGGCTTTCGTCGTCAACCAGAAGCTGGATTATGCGGGGAATGATGGAACCCTCTTTCTCAACCTTCTAAATCAAGCTCGCAACGACGCTGGAATTGACTCCAGCTTTGAGAGATGCTGGCTGAGCTCCTTCAAGAGTTCTGCCTCCTACAACTCGGCTACATTTGTGAGCAGCCTGCAGATCTTCCTGACCAACACTCCAGAGTTTAAGGCTGACGTCGTGTTCGACAGTGCAAAAACTAACACAATCGCCTCTCGCTGCTTTGTGATGTCAAAAGCCAACAACGATCAGTACAACAATGCGGATGTGATGGAGCGAATGCGTGACCTGGCTGATGGCGCCTCCTTCTCCGTGTTTGCCTACCACTCGTCCTTCGTGGCCTTTGAACAGTTCCTGGCCGTGCTGCCCGCCACCCTGCTGATGGTGGGTTGCGCTGTGGCCGTCATGACGGTCGTCACCTTCCTCTTCCTGCCTCACATCCTCATGGTCTTGCTGGTGGTCCTCACCATCGTCATGATCCTGGTGGGCATCTTCGGCTTCATGTACTTCTTCGACCTGACGCTGTCCTCCATCACGATGATCCATCTCGTCATGAGCGTGGGCTTCTCCGTCGACTTCTCGGCCCACGTGTGTGCCGCTTACCTGATGTCCGACTCCATAACGCGTCAGGACCGAGCGAGGGACGCCATCCGACACGCCGCTGGACCCATCCTGAACGGAGCCACGTCCACCCTCCTCGGCATCGTCGTCCTCGCCGCCTCCACCTCCTACATCTTCCAGTCCTTCTTCAAGATCATGCTTCTCGTCATCGTCTTTGGGATGCTGCACGCCATCTTCTTTCTGCCCGCCATCCTCGCTCTTCTCGGTCCCGAGAACAGATTCAACGTCAGCCCTGACCACAATGGTGGAAGCACAAATGTACACAGATTGAACAGTATCGCAAATGCATCAGATTCTGACGATAAACCCCAAGATCGCAATGGATTTTCAGTGCCCAATGGGCCTCACAAGGTATAAAAGACATGACTTAGTGATATAAAAAAAAAAAAAAAAAAAAAAAAAAAAAAAAAAAACAGAAAACGGCCGGATGCCAAACAAATCTGCGTGTGAAAACACTTAATTTGGATCAAGTGAAGGCCTGTTTTGATTCTGTGAATTAAGTGCTTCAAAAACCGCTTTTGTCCAACGCTAGTTTACAGATCTCATTTGACTTCAACTTGTTATGAATGTCATATTCTTTGACGATTTCTTGGTGTTTGAATTTTCTTTTTTAAGCCATTTCCAAAGTGTTTTTGTCTCTTCTTATCACTTGTTAATCTGCAGGTTTACAAAATCGCGCTTGTAAATAGTACGTTAATTTACATTAATGAAACTTTGTGTGGTCTCCTCTAGTACAGTGCCAAGACTGAACACTTTGCTGACCGACACGTGCATGCTGGGTTAGTTTGGCTTTTCCGTCAGCTAGCAGACTTAAGGACTAACTGATCTTTGATTAGAGCATAATTTTATGATCTTTTTGTGCGTGTGTGTATCTCCACATAGGGAAACTTGGTTATAGAAGTCTCATCCGAAGGACTTTTGTAGAGCCTGCATACCATTTGAAAAGTAGAACTCTCGTGACGGACCCAAAGTCCGTGCAACACATGAAGGTCAAAATTAGATGGTGTGGACCATGTGTTGTTGTTATTGTTGTTTGTTTGATGTTTGTTTATAGTCGTACTCTAGTTTTAAACAAGACTAATCAAAAAAGAAAAAAATAGAGTGTTTTCAAAAATGTGTTCTTTTACTGTCTGAGGTTTGATACATTGTCCTGAATAGATTATTATTTTTCTTGCTGTTTCCATATTTTTTTTATATTCACAGGTTGTTGTTTTGTGTGTGTGTGTGTGTGTGTGTGTGTGTGTGTGTGTGTGTGTGTGTGTGTGTGTGTGTGTGTGTGTGTGTGTGTGTGTGTGTTTGCAAAAGTCAGTGCATGATGTTACGTTTCGAAAATACCCACGTCATTTTTGTCTCCTAAGGGCAGAAAAGTCTAAATATTGTTTAATAATGCTAAGCTTCTGTCCGACTAGCTTCCGGCTATGGCGAATGCTTCATCGTTGTGAATGTCTTCGCCCGGCACAAGAAACGTATTGAGATTTTCTTGTTTATACTACATTAAAAGACCTTGGCCACATTTCGAGGTCGCGGTGACACGAAACTGCTAAAAGGTTTTAAGTTGTAAGTTTTGTTATTTCGCGCCCGAAACTTTGCATGGTTGCAAAGTAGATTAATAGATTATGTACATAACTGTTTAGCTGACTCCGGCTCTACTTATGGGAGATACCTGTACAAAAAGAATTTTAAGGAGCCTTGATGTCTAGATTTGTTTTGTTTTTACGTTTTCAATGAGGACTTTTAGTCTTGCAGGTTTACTGTCTCAGCTGAGTTCTCCCATTCATTAAATATTATCTCAGCTGAGTTCTCCCGTTCAATAACTATATATCAGCTGAGTTCTCCCGTTCATTAAGTATATATCAGCTGTGTTCTCCTGTTCAATAAATATTATCTCAGCTGAATTCTTCCAAATATTATCTCAGCTGAGTTCTCCCGTTCATTACATATTATCTCAACTGAGTTCTCCCGTTCATTGAAAACATCCTGAGATGACTATGCTGGTAACGGGATGGTAACAGCCAAGAAATAACTAGTCACTGTTGATGGCCTGACGTAGTTTCAAAGTGACAGTGGTGTCAAAAACGTAAAACTGGACAGTTCTCTCCTCAGGATGACCTTATACGACCAAGCTTGTTTAATGCCAAACAGGAGACACTAATCTTGTGATGAATCACGTGTAATTCAGTATGTCTTCTGTTTGTAATAGAGATGGCCTTTGCTTCTGTTGCGGATATGATATATTTCAGTATTCTACATCGTTCTAAGCGTTTACTGTGATTTTTCTTGTTATACATCAAGCGAGATTTGAAGAGAAAAGAACTGGGGAAGTGGGAACTGTCTTGGAATTGTTGAAGGGAGTCTGAGTGTTGACCCTTCTTTCATATTATTTATTATTATTTCTCTCTCTCTCTCTCTCTCTCTCTCTCTCTCTCTCTCTCTCTCTCTCTCTCTCTCTCTCTCTCTCTCTCTAATATATTACCGTCATAGTTGACTGGGTGTTAAAAGTCGGGTTCCGTTTTATGTTTATATTGCCATGTTGCTTACGCCACCTTAAATAAAGCCAAAATCGTTTAAATCGACACGGAACTCTTTTCTTTACCCCGGGTAGATGCGTCTTATGTTTACGTGCGTGCTCAGGACCCAAACCTTTCGGAGGGCGCTGACAGTGTCGGTGGACAGCTGTGCGGAGGTAAAGAGTGCCCCTTCAGTGGCGTAACCAAATCTGGCAGAATTTGCAGGAAGGTTTCGGAAAGCGATGTTCGGAGTGTGGGTACTGATCAAACTCCAAGCACTGGTTTACGACATCCTTCCTTCAACCACTGCCGTATTTAGTTACTCCATAGGGTCCAGAAAACTTTCAGCTAACGAGCAGTTTTTGTTGGTACTCAAACAGTAGTAAGTTTGTTACAAACAACTCAAATAAAACAAGGCGTGACATTTATAGCCGCTAACAAAGTTTACACCAGCACAAATAATCGAGACAGAACTCTTTTTTAGTTACCCGGGGTGGATGCGTCTCATGTTTGCGTGCGTGCTTTGGCGCTAGGTTGCTTCTACAGTCATATTAGTACCGGAACCTTTCGGAGGGCGCTGACCGCGTCGCTGGACAGCTGCGCAGAGATAAAGTGTGCCCCTTCAGTGGAGTAACTAAATCTGGCAGAATTTGGAGAAAGGTGCCGGAAAGCGATGCTCGGAGTGTGGGCGGGCCCTTGGGTCGGCCGGCGGCTGAGCAAGGTCGAGTCAGGCGCCCAAACCAAAGGTATTTAACCGAAAAGCTAGGAACCCCATACTAGGAAGGTTCCAGGCGAGATCAAAGGATCAAGAGATCTTAGAGGAGGGAGGTGGAGCTGGACCGTCAAGCTGGCCCAGAAGAGATCATGAGTAGGGAGGTGGAGCTGGGCTGCGAATGTCGGATTTCTTTCGCTTCGAGTTGTTCAAATTGTTCGTCAACAGCAGTGCAACGGACATTGTCCTTGTGACTCTGCCCATGCACAGCAGTTGAAACAGCGGTCGTCAACAACAGTGCAACGGACATTGTCCTTGTGACTCTGCCCATGCACAGCAGTTCAAACAGCGGTCGAGCCTTCACTCTTTCGTCCCCTTCCCCCCCTGTCGCCGTCCCTAATACGCCACCTTGCTTCCGTGGAGGTAAAGCAAAATGTTCCGAACCCCGTACCTTTGTGAGCCGGTTTGGCCTAGCGGTAAGGCGTTAGGCTTGTAAGCAGAGGGACTTCGGTTCGAATCTGCTTCGGCTCTCCCTTCTCTTCAAAAGTTGTGGTTTGTGGACACTGTCTTGTGACTTTATCCCTGACAATTATGAAACATTAAAATGGCTCTCATCGCTGCCCACCTTAATGCAGAAGTCATTCTGGTGGAGACAGTGTGTAGCGATAGGTATATAATCTCCCTCTCCCCCCACCTCCATACCCCCTCCCCCCTTCCAATAAACCAAAGATAAAAAGGAAAGAATGCATGGTGAAAAAGAAGGGGAAATGTGAGAGAAAGCAACAACAACACTCAAGTTTTTGAAAAGAAAGAGGAGGCAAGTAATGTCAGCGAGCAACAGGACAAAGGCTGGATACACGTAATCCGTTTACACGATCCAACCCACTTAGCAGTGACAACAACACGGCAGGGTAACAGACGCTCATGAACTACCCTACACAAAGAAAGAATAAGAGGTCTCGTTAAACATCGAGACTACCCCCCCCCCCCCCCCCCCCTCACTCGTACCTCGTAAATGAACGATACAACTCGAGAAACAAAAGGGCAAGCCAAGAGAAAAAACAGTGAATGGTAAGAACTGGTAACTAGCCCAACCCCAAACCCTAACCCATGGAGGCCACGAAATCGCTAGTCAATTGAACTAGAACGAACAAAACTTTATCATTTTTTACATATGATGAAACAAACAAGGATACCTGGGAAAATAAAATAAAACACCCAATAAAAGGCAGGCTCCCTGATGAGGTCTAGCCTGTTGTGAAAGCTGGAGTAAACAGAGCGAAAAAGACTGAAACGCCACGCACCTAACAAGGTTCGAGAAAGATGAAATAACAAGGAGGAAATAAACAAAGGCCCAACTACTGACAATGGCGTCGGAGCTTCATCCTTGGAGATTCGAACTGGATTTTTTTCCAAGTCGGTTACCCTGTGGCTACTAGACATTTTGCAGCGACTCCCCAGAGTGACGTAGTGCGCATATGTGCACATGATTTTCAGCGTCATCAGTGGCGACGCTTTCGGTACGACGGAAAATGCCTGTTTTCGTGCATTTATAACCCTCAGATCACAGTTTCACCTACATCATTGTTCTCAGCGAACTTTAACGGAAATCGTGTAAAAAATCACCCCCAACCTTGGACTTGTCCTTTAAGATGGCAACCGCACTGACTCCCCATACTGACGTCACTTCCGAGAAAGTCACGTGACTGATGGAGAACCCGAGACAGCAATCTCGGCCAGCCTACAGAAAATAAAATCGATTAAAAACCAACATAAACTTTTCCTCTCTTTTTTTCTTCTTTTTTTTCTTTTTCTTTTTTCTTTACATTAAATCTCTATGACTCATTTGTCAATCATTTCGATGGTCATTTTGCATCCTTAAAAACCTTGGACTTTTCGTTTAAGAACGGGCTTCAACCGGAACGGTCGGCGAGTGCTAATAAGACCCAGCACACGACCCCGATCGCGTCACGGGAGCAGCTCCTGGAGCGTGCTGCCTGACTGCGGCCTACTTTCCTGGCTCGACAGAGACAGTGTCAGGAAGCCAA
Source organism: Alviniconcha strummeri (assembly GCA_963584105.1). NCBI lineage: Eukaryota > Metazoa > Mollusca > Gastropoda > Provannidae > Alviniconcha > Alviniconcha strummeri. Next base: position 44,775,700 of record OY757541.1, read on the forward strand.
CAAAAGACAGACGATGTGCTGCAACAAAACAAACTGGCGGTAGAACTGGAAACTATCGCCAAAAAAGTAAGAATAGCAAGAAAGGGTGTACCACCTACCCCTTTCCAAAACACACTGTGGGATCTTTTAGAGTCACTGGCCGAAGCCAGGCAAACAGGTGAGATGGGCCCCCTCCTGGTGGTGCTGACCAATAGCATCGGCGCTGCCTCTGGCTATCGGCAGGAACCATCTCTCTCTCTTACTGAATACCTGGACCTTATGTTAATCAGTCATGTCGGGAGCAAAAACTGAGTTGGAAGAGAACCATATGGATCTCCCTGATCACACATTGTAAGTCTGTGTTAATGATCAGTATTATTGCTTAGAAACCCCTAATTTTGTTAAACAAAAACCTGGATTTGCTGGTTTTGAAGCAGAAATTTTGATTATGCTATTAATTATACATTGTTAAATCACTCTGGGTATGTTGTTGATAGGTTAAATTGTCTAATCTCAGCTGCCACCCTATTTATGATTATATATCGCTTGTACTGCGATGTTTGGCGCTGGGCCCGGCCGGCCCCTGAGCTGTAAGCAAGTAAACATGGTGCGTAACGTCCACAGAAACCGTAAGGCTTATTAGGGACGGGCTGAGCTATATTTAGCTGCTGTTTATTTCTATCGCAGCGCGAGGCTGGTATTCTCCCGCGTAGTTCTATAGTCTGTTTCTGGGGGTTTTCCCCCCAACGCTGTGTGCGCGTAGTTCTATAGTCTGTTTCTGTGTTGGCTTTGGCTACAGCTGTGCCCACTGTGCTTCGTCGGCCCGCTGGCCTCGCTGCGACATTGGAGGGGTTACTGCCCCCCGCTTATAACGGTTGTTTTAACCAAGTGCAAATGTATCGATTTTTAACGAGAGCGTGTGGTACGAAAGTGTTTATAGATATTTATTAGCTGTATATGAAATGTCTGTGCGTCTATATGTTGTATGTTCGTCCTCTGTGCTGCTTTTTTATGTTTAGAAGTGAATGTCAGATTTTTAAACTGGGTGGTCCTAAGAAGTTTTACCGTTTTTAAAACTAGTTGTTTCGATTAAAGAAAAAATACAATTTTATAGGCCCTATCCCAGTGTAGTGTAGTGGTAATTGTAAAGTCGGTCGCTTGCGACTAGCGTATTATTAATATTTATTATTACATTGCTCATGACCCACCTTAGTGCTAATCCTGTATGGTGATATGTGTGCAATCGAAGAGAATTACTGAATTTTTTACATTTTTATTGTGCTAGTCCCGTGTACGCCACGGTGTCAGAGGACTTGAAACACAGTCAATCAGTCATTTTGTGTACAGCGGGGTTCCAGGCGAGATCGGGAGGAGGGGGGGTGGAACTGGATCGACCCTCAAGTTACCCCAGAAGAGGTCATGAGCAGGGAGGTAGAGCTGGGCTGCGAAAGTTGGACTTCTTTCGCTTCGAGTTTTTCCTCACCAGCAGTGCAGCGGACATTGTCCTTGTGACTCTGCCCAGCCGCACGGCAGCTGAAACAGCAATTGCGCAGTGCACTAGTCGCAGCGCAAAGGCGAGGGGACACCACCTTAATACTTCCATTGTTCTGGCGGCGGTCCACGGTCTCTCTGGTCTTTTTCGGGCGGTATCAGCGGTCGAGCCTTCACTCTTTCGTCCCCCCCCCGTCCCCGTCCCTGATAAGCCATCTCGCTTCTGTGAGCGTAAAGCAAAATGTACTCGTACACTCATTTTGCGTGTGAGCCGGTTTGGCCTAGCGGTAAGGCGTTAAGCCCGTTCTTAATTGGGCGAATGTTTCTTCGCGAACCTAGTTGGAAGTATTCGGCGAAGTTAGTTGGTTCTTAATTGGGCCAACTTTTCTTCGCGAACCTAGTTAGAAGTATTCGTCGAAGCTATATTCGGGTCCAAATAGCTTCGCTCAACATGTTCTGGGAACATTCGCCCTATTCGACAAACATTGCCTCTGATTGGCTGAGAGCAGAGCTCTCCTGTGGACGAAGAAAAAATGAAAATAAAAATGGATGACGGTGTCGCTAGGTTCTTTACTCGCTTCGGGGGGAATTTGTTTATTTGTTGACTTGTGGGAGGTGCAGCCTTGTCTCGGAGACCCAGAATGGGATAGTAGTTAGTTGAATTACCCTATGAGGGGTGATAAAATTATATTGACTTGACTTTAGCCTACATTTTGGATCATGCTGTCTGCTGCGCGTCTGCCGTAAGTTCGGGCCGAAGCTTGCATCTCATCACAAGCCAGCTGAGAATGCAGTAAAATCTGGACTGTCCGAACCATATTCGGCGAACTAAAAGTTCAATTAAGAAACGAATCATAGTTCGGGAACGTGACGTTTAGGGATCATCAGTAGCACCCCTGCATGCTTTGTGGTGACATCAGATCAGCAGTAGATTACTGTTATCTTTAGTTTTGTTCAACGTTTTTCTCCCCCAGTGTAAACATACTACACGTATGAGTAAGATTAACACAGGCATTGTGCCTTTTTACTTGTTTTTGTCCTAGGTTGTGTGAGAAACGGCGATTTCAATGAAACTTTCTTCATTATAATTATGGTATAACGGTTTTTTCGCCGTTTAACACACAAACCAGAAAGTAGTTGCCCCCCAGCTTATTCAGCTTTACAAGAGAATACCGCATTAGGCCCTTTTGGTCAATTGTTTCTCTGTGTAGCTGACAGAAATCCTTCCAATTAAGGGCTGCTGCGTTTTTCCAGTTTTAACGCACACCAGTGAGGTTGCATGACGTAAAAACAAATTTTCCCCCAATATATTTTTATGTACTTTTGATATTTTATTAGGGGAGATGTAAAGTCTGTACTAAAATTAAAATTAGTCAGAAGGGAATTTGTTTTATCTGAGGGCATTTTTGGTTGAAATATTATTGGATCAAACTGGGTAAGCTGTTACTGGACACGTAAAAGGACAAGTTCCTGATACTTCTTTTTCTCACTGATGGAAGTAGTCTGCCGGAACCATACGTTTAAATATTCTACTACTACCTGTTTGCGTAATGTGTGTTTCTGGTCTGCCACCGACTGGTAAATTTTTGTTGTTGTATTTTTGTCATGTTATTGTTATTGGAAAATGTCTGAAATATTTCTTGTAGTAACATCGGATCAGTACGCTGAGAAAAATTCGTCACCCAACACCTGGTACCTCGGTCTCAGCGCCGAGCATTATTAGCAAACGGCAGCTACCGGTCTCCTCAGGGTTCCAGGCGAGATCAAAAGATCAAGAGATCTTAGAGGAGGGAGGTGGAGCTGGACCCTCACTTTTGCCCAGAAGAGATCATGAGTAGGGAGGTGGAGCTGGGCTGAGCAAGTTGGACGTCTTTTGCTTTGAGTTGTCCAAGTTGTTCGTCAACAGCGGTGCAACGGACATTGTCTTAGTGACTCTGTCCAGCACAGCAGTTGAAAGAGCAATTGCGCAGTGCACAAGTCGCTGGGCAATGGCGAGGGGACACCGCCTTAACATTTCCATTGTTCTGGCGGCGGTCCACGGTCTCTCCGGTCTTTTTCGGGCGGTTTCCGCGGTCGAGCCAATCACCCTGGCCCCTTTCCCACTCTGTCCCCGTCCCTAATAGGTCATCCCGCCTCCGTGGACGTTAAGCAACATAAAAGCCAAGGAAACCGGTCTCCTTGACATATGTGACTGAAATACGAACTTTATATTCCTTCTGAGCTTGCCCCCCCCCCCCCCCCCACCTCCCACACACACACACAAACACAGTAAAAGCAAACTTTACGATGTGTGTTGAGTCATGTCAGTCAATCGTCATTCTTTAAATTCTTATTAGTCGACTTCGTGTGCGCCATCCAGTATGTACCAGAAATAATCAACAAAAGAAACAACCAAACGGGGGGAATACTAGAGAAACAAACATTGGTTAAATTTCGGGTGTCATTGATTAGGTGATTGCTACCAAACTGCTGTACGTACACGACAACGAACTGTCGTGAGAGAAGACTGGGTAGCGGAAAATTTTAACAGGCAGCTTTCTCTTTCCCAGCCGTCTCTGCCTCTCAGTGTGTCCCCGTCTCTCTCATTCATATTGTCATAATAACTTGTATATATCTCAGTTCATGGGTCAAACAAGCAAAACCAGAACTATTATTACGGATGTATATGTCTATTTTGTTTGCTTAACAAGTTCAATAATACATGTGTAACCGAGTGTATTGTATGTGTTTCGGGCTATGACCCTTTAACTTTTTGTTTACTGCCCTTTTTTTTTTCTTTCTTTTTTCTTTTTTCTTTTTTGTTGTTGTGTGGATTGGGTGGGAGTTTTATGGCCCCAATTATCTAAAGTGTTAAAACTTGCAGACCTCTGAACGGCAAGGCCATGCAGACCTCTGCGCGGCACAACTTATCTGTTTTCTTTCCTACCGATTTATGTTTCTACATGAAATCGGTGGTATATCATGGCTGACACTTTGAAGATGTTGACTTCATAGTTGTCGAAAGTTCATTTTAATAGTTGAATATATGCTTTAGTGCCGAGGGCTGATTGTAATCTGTGAGACATGTCCACAGAGGCGAGTTGGCCTATTAGGGACGGGGACAGAGTGGGAAGGGGGCGAGAGAGTGAAAGGCTCGACCGCCAGAACAATGGAAGTGTTAAGGTGGTGTCCCCTCGCCATTGCCCAGCGACTTGTGCACCGCGCAATTGCTGTTTCAACTGCTGTGCTGGACAGAGTCACTAAGACAATGTCCGTTGCACCGCTGTTGACGAACAACTTGGACAACTCGAAGCAAAAGACGTCCAACTTGCTCAGCCCACTCCACCTCCCTACTCATGATCTCTTCTGGGCAAATGTGAGGGTCCAGCTCCACCTCCCTCCTCTAAGATCTCTTGATCTTTTGATCTCGCCTGGAACCCTGATGTTATTTCTATTTTGATCTAGCTTTTGTATGGCCGAGTCTTGGGCGCGCAGATTGCTTAGCTTGTAAACCCATTCCGGGTCTTTGTGCGTGAACCCAAACTGGCCGGTGATGTGCGTCAGTAGTTGCAATTAGGTCTTTGTCTCTGTTCACTAATCGAGCAGACAAATGCAGCCAGATCAGCAGCTTAGATTCTTGATGCGCAACCCGCGTCAGTAAGACCCCCAACCCGTCCCTCATAAGCCTTATGGTTTCTGTGGACGTTAAGCACCATGTTTACTTACTTACTTACAGTAAGACCCTTGACGTTGTTCACGGATATGATCTGCTAGTCAGTGACATGCTGTAACGCTTTGAGTAACGAGGCTGGAGCCGGTTAGTTTATGACTGACTTCCTACCGCTTACGGCATGGTCTAAAGTGCCACCCGTCTCACTGTCCGTCTCTTTGAGTGCTTAAGCGGAACTGCTGTAACAATTAGCTCACTCGTCCTGCTTAGTTAAGAATGAGCTTGGTAATCCGTATTTTTCACTGTTACTTTATTGTATACTATTATATACTGGGAGTTCATCAGTTAATTGACTGGCCGTCTCTTGTATACTCACCGCGACACTGTGAGAAACGGGTTATAATTGCAAGTCAAACACACAATTTATATTGTCACAGTTACCATCATGTATTATAGTAACCTACAGGTAAACTACATGGTTACTGTATTTATTAGATAATTGCTGTTGTTTAGTCATTACGTTTGCTTTAATGTTCTAAATGTTTGCTTGTGTCTTTTGCAACACAGACACTGTTTCCTGGTTGGTGTAAATAAAAGTTATGTTATAGTAACCTCTGACTTGTGACTTCACTCAAGCTTCCAAGCTGCTTCCCTCACTCCCCACCCCACCCCGCTCCCCTACACATGAAATGTTTGTTTAAAAAAAAAAAAAATCGACAATGCCCTTGTTGATTTTACGCTTTTCATTGTGGCATTTTGCCTTCGGGCAAAAATATGAAGAATTACGGGAGAATGTGAATAAGAAACTGCGTAAAGAGAAATCATTTTGCTTGAGTCTGCCGTTAATTTTGTCGGCTTGCGCTGGCAGACTAAATTTCTTACCTTTTCCGTCACGTGTGTAGCCAGTGATATGGGAGACAAAATATTAGGTGCACATGTAGCTTACGACCAAAGAAACTTGAAAACCTTCCCCTCAGTTTTCAATAACGAGTGTCCCGAGCTCTGATTGGTGAACTGCTCACCATCTTCCTGTTTGAGACTGCACCAAAATACCCGAGCTCTGATTGCTGAATTGCCGTAGCATCTTCCTGTTCGAGGCTTAGCATTTTAATACCTGCGCCGACGGTGTAACATTCCATTCTCGCCTTATGTTTGTCTGTGTGCAGCCAGTGATACAGGAAATGAAACTTGACATGTATATTTTTTAATGACTAAAAGGTCAGGGAAACTGAGGGACTTTTTTCTTCATTTACGATGAAGTGTCCCTAGGTCTGATTGGTGAACTCAAGATCACTGCGGTTACAGAATCGAGATATAGGGGGGCGGGCGGTTGTTGGGCGAGGACATAATTATATTCAGAGAGACAGGGCGGGAGAGAGCCTATATGCTTAATCCTTTTTACGCTCTTGCAATAGTTGCTAGCCTACAGCGAACAACGACATATCTGCATAATGTAATTATCTGCGTGCCTTTAAATTGCGGACCCATATTGGTCATTTGGACAGTCACTGCTGGGCGACGCAGAGAGCGTGCATTAAAAGACTACTGACAACGGAGTGAGGCCAGCAGTATCGAAATAAGACCGGTTTTGTTGTGTGTGCCTTAATAATTATGCAGTCTTTTAGAATTAAGTACGACAGTTAGGTTTCCCTATGGGTTGTCCAAACAGTACACTACGTTTGGTTTCCAGCCAAACAGTACAGAATTCCGCTGTGTGTGAATTGAACTTTGTAAAGTATGACAACAAACTACAGAGGAACACATCTACAGCTGCTGATTATCCATCCCCAAAAAGTGATGCACCGTCAGCTAGTGATCCTCTGTCAACTAATGATCCACCGACGGTTCAACCCGTTACACCAGTCGTTTCGCCCGAGCCGACTTCCTGGGTAATATTTTGTTGTTCTCTAGTATTGAACACTTTATTTATTTATTTTTTTCTCACAAGATTTTCTTTGATTTCACCTTGGTTGCAGATGGTTAATCAACTTCAGCTTCCAATATTATTTTTTTTCAAAGTAATTTCTCTGCTAGGACGGAAAAGTATAAGATTTTTTTTTTTTTTTTTTTTTTAATACGACAACAACATAATAAAAAACAGAGAAAAAGAAAAAGCCCGGTGGGGCTGTTCAATCACTGATACAGCGCTATGCGAATTTCTATTTATTATTATTATTATTGCTATTATATTGATATTACTCATTTGTTTTTTGTTTAAAACTACAGCAGGCCCGCTATTGTCAACTACTAACAATTACAGAAGACTATTGCCCGAAATACCGTTTGATGATACTGGTGCACAGTTACATAGGCCCATGCCAATTCACCGTTACAAAGTGTACCGCTGGACAAATTAGTGGTAGGAGCAATTTGAATTACAGCCTAGCGGTTTTTCGACACTTATTACAAGCCGGGGAAAACCGCGGGGCAATAGCGTACGGGTTGTTTACTCAGGATCTAAACTGACAAGTGCGTGCGGTCGACTAGATGAAAAGGACCGTACCAGCGAATAAAAAGAATCTCTCACGCCGGGTTTATTTTTGGGGGCGTTATCAAGCCGACGGCACACGATCTAAATCAGTTGCGTGAAAGCATGCGTGTGAATCTGACCCCTTCTGACTGAACCCGAAAACCACGACAGTTAGACAATGCACGTATATGTCACCATATATATATATATATTACGACATCGACAACACGACGTATACAACACGAAAAAGACATTATCTCATTTCTAACGTACACTGTCAGAAAGGCTTCATGAAAGTGAAAACTAGAGCGAAATAGACATCAAAATATTTAAAAAGGAAAAACAAGAAAGAACACAAGTAAAAGTTTGAGTCACAGCTGAAAATGAATTCATAACCCGAAAGTTAACAGCATAAAATGTACTTGGTTAAAACAATTTTTAAAAAATCACAATAAAGCAAAAGGTTTGGCGTCAGTAACACACACACACACACACACACACACACACACACACACACACACACACACACACACACACACACACACACACACAACACACAACACACACACACACACACACACACACACACACACACACACACACACACACACACACACACATTGCATAATGTATACTCTGTGTGTGTGTGTGTGTGTGCGTGCGTGCGTGCGTGCGTGCGTGCGTGCGTGCGTGCGTGCGTGCGTGCGTGCGTGTAGGTCTGATACTGTGTAATTGATGTAATGGTTGTGATACGTGCAAGCAAAATAATCAGAACAAATTGTTTCCACACACCGACTGTCTGACAGTAACAGAATATTTGAAATCAAATCAGACAAATGTTTGCTGTTTGCACGAAATCAGTCAATCACTCAATATTTTATTTTATGTCTGTTCACATCGAGGTGATATTAGACAACAACAACAAAAACATATAATTATTACTAATACTAATTTTCTCACAGGACTATGAACAATCGATTTGACAATATTAGTGATAACATCGGTATTATACAAAATATGTCTTATATTGTTATAAGCATATATAAGTCATATCCATTTTTCTGAAATAAATCTGAAGTAATAAGACATTCAAGCAGTATATATTTAACAGATAAGATATTTTTACAAACGCATGTCACATCCTTTGAATATTTAGTGTTCCATGAATTTAAACGTAACCTTTATATTACTCTTGCTAAATATCTAGAACAAGAAGGTATCGCAGGTTTACTTTTTTGAATTTGTTTGTATACAGTCTTCTTAAGTTGTGAATTAACCTCATGAGATGAGAGTAGTAGGTTATTGGATGATATCTCAGACATGTTTTTCATTGCACCTTCTTTAGCTAATTTGTCTGATATTTCATTCCAGTAAAGACCACAATGAGACGGTACCCAACAAAACACAATCCCAATACCCTTGTACATGATACAATGTATTAAATATTTTACTTCATAAAATATATCCCCTCTCATTTTAGAGTTCCAGTTTTTCAATACACAGAGAACTGATTTTGAGTCAACACAGATCACAAAACTATAAATTGCAATTGCAAACTGAATATTGCATGTGTAGTTTAATGCCATTAATAGTGCATATAATTCAGCCGTAAATATGGAAAAACCCTTCCCTAAGTAAAAATATTTTTGCACTTTTAAATCAGGAATAACGAATCCTGTTCCACTGTCTAATGAGTCCAGAACGGAACCATCAGTAAAAATCTTAATATGATTTTGATATTTATTATTTAGATTTTATCTTACTTGTATGGCTAAAATGTTTGTAGATTCACCTTTCCTCAAATCAGTGTAATCAGTATCAAATTTGGCATTTATGTGTTCCTACTGTGGCATTTGAGGTGATGTAGGGAGAACTGGAATTGATTTGATATCTATGTTACATTCGTTAATCAAATCGTTTATATAATTTCTGACTGGCTGAATAGATGATATGTTATGAGCACTTTTGGGATAGACTTTATTTGAATCTATAAAAAAAAATCTTCTGTTAACGGATTAATGACTGCAAGACTTCTGATAACATATTCTGAAATCGCCAATTTACGTTGTTCGGAGAGAGATATCATTCCTGCTTCTGCGTAAGATTTGCTGGTATTTATATGCACCGGAACACCAATGGCTAATTTAATTGCTTTACTATCGATGCTTTGCAGCTTCTTTAGGAGTGTGTTTGGTGCGGGAAAATATACCTCCTGACCATAAATCAGTTTCGATCTCACTAAAGATATTGATAAATGTAATAACGTTTTTGTGTCCTGACTCCAAGACTGTGTATTAACTAATTTTAGAAAAGTCAGTCGTTTTCTGGCTTTATTTATTAAATTTTCAATGAGTAGCCTCCATTTCAGCTTAGTAGTTATATACACACCCAAAAACTTTGTATTCTGTTTCTAATTTAATAACTGACCAACTAGTTCTATTAGAGGTTCATAGTTCAGGAGCTGTGTGAGAGTCGAGGTGGCCGTCCTGGGCTGTCCGTCCTAACGAGCCTTCTGGTTTCTGTGGACGTAAAGAAGTATTGAACCGTGCTTCGGCATTGGTCACAACTTGTTCCTAATATGTCAACTGACATCTGAGGACATTAAGCATCAACTCATCATCATCATCATCTATTAGAGGTAAGCTTTTCGTGTTTGCACGAATACCACCATTCTGTGTGTGTGTGCGGTAGTGGTGGTGGTTGGGCGTTGTGGTGGGGTGTGTTTAAATGTGTGTGTGTGTGTGTGTGTGTGTGTGTGTGTGTGTGTGTGTGTGTGTGTGTGTGTGTGTGTGTGTGTGCGCGCGCGCGCGCGCGCGTGCGTTCGCGCATGTGTATAAATGTGGGTGGGTGTACACGTGTGCATGGTTGTGCAGTGTTGAGGGTTTCGACAACGACTTGTACGGCATCAACGACTACGAGGCCAGTCAGATGGACCCTCAGCAATGTCTGTTGCTGGACTGCACCCACATGGCTCTGCAAGACGCCGGCTTCACCAGGAAACGAATCTCGGGGACTAGAACAGGAGTCTTCGTCGGTTCGTGAGATCTCCCCCTCTCTCTGCCCCTCTCTGTCTGTCTGACTGTCTGTTTGCCCACCTGCCTGTCTCTCCCTCTCTCTGTCCCTGTCTGTCTGCCTGCCCACTTGCCCGTCTTCCCCTCTCTGCCCCTGTCTGTCTGTCTGCCTGCTCACTTGCCTGTCTCTCCCTCTCTCTCTCTGCCACAGTCTGTCTGCCTGCCCACTTGCCCGTCTTCCCCTCTCTGCCCCTGTCTGTCTGTCTGCCTGCTCACTTGCCTGTCTCTCCCTCTCTCTCTCTGCCCCAGTCTGTCTGCCTGCCCACTTGCCCGTCTTCCCCTCTCTGCCCCTGTCTGTCTGTCTGCCTGCTCACTTGCCTGTCTCTCCCTCTCTCTCTCTGCCCCAGTCTGTCTGCCTGCCCACTTGCCCGTCTTCCCCTCTCTGCCCCTGTCTGTCTGTCTGCCTGCTCACTTGCCTGTCTCTCCCTCTCTCTCTCTCTGCCCCAGTCTGTCTGCCTGCCCACTTGCCCGTCTTCCCCTCTCTGCCCCTGTCTGTCTGTCTGCCTGCTCACTTGCCTGTCTCTCCCTCTCTCTCTCTGCCCCAGTCTGTCTGCCTGCCCACTTGCCCGTCTTCCCCTCTCTGCCCCTGTCTGTCTGTCTGCCTGCTCACTTGCCTGTCTCTCCCTCTCTCTCTGCCCCAGTCTGCCTGCCTGCACACCTGCCCGTCTCCCCCTCTCTGCCCCTGTCTGTTTGTCTCTCTGCCTGCGTACTTGCCTGTCTCTCCCTCTCTCTGTCCCTGTCTGTCTGCCTGCCCACCTGCCTGTCTCCCCTTCTCTCTGTCCCTGTCTGTTTGTCTGTCTCTCTGCCTGCCTGTCTCTCCCTCTCTCTGTCCTTGTCTGTCTGCCCACCTGCCTGTCTACCCCTCTGTCTGTCCCCGTCTGTCTTCCCAACTGCTTGTCGCCCCTTCTCTCTGTCCCTGTCTGTCTGTCTGTCTGTTCACCTGCCTGTCTCTCCCTCTCTCTGTCCTTGTCTGTCTGTCTGCCTGCCTGTCTCTCCCTTTCTATGTGTCTGTCTGTCTACCCACCTGCCTGTCTCCCCTTCTCTCTGTCAATGTCTGTCTGCCCATCTGCCTGTCTCTTCCCATCTCTGTCCCTGTCTGTCTGCATGCCTGCCCACCTGCCTGTCTCTCCCTCTCTCTGTCCCTGTCTGTCTGCCCACCTGCCTGCCTCTCCATCTCTCTGTCCCTGCCTGTCTGTCTGCCTGCCTGCCTGCCTGCCCACATGCCTGCCTCCCCTTCTCTCTATCCCTGTCTCTCTATCCTTCTCTCTGTCTGTCTGTCTGTCTGTCTGCCCACCTGCCTATCTCTCCCTCTCTCTGTCCCTGTCTGTCTGCCTGCCCACCTGCCTGTCTCTCCCTCTCTCTGTCCCTGTCTGTCTCTGTGTCTGTCTGCCTGCCCACCTGCCTGTCTCCCTCTCTCTGTGTCTGTCTGTCTGCCCACATGCCTGTCTACCCTTCTCTCTGTCTCTGTCTGTCTCTCTGTCTGCCTCTCTTCCACTCTCTCTGTCCCTGTTTGTCTGCCTGTCCACCTGCCTGTCTTTCCCTCTCTCTGCCCCTGTCTGTCAGTTTGTCTGTCAGCCCACCTGTCTGTCTTCCCCTCTCTCTGTCACTGTCTGTCAGCCTGCCCACCTCCATGTCTCTTCCTCTCTCTGTCACTGTCTGTCGGCCGGCCCACCTGCCTGTCTCTCCTTTTCTCTGTCCCTGTCTGTTTGTCTAATTGCCTGCCCACCTGCCTGTCTCTCTCTCTATATATACCTGTCTGTTGTCTGCCTGTCTGTCTGCCTGCCCACCTGCCTGTCTCTCCCTCTCTCTGTCCCTGTCTGACTGTCTGTCTGCCCTCCTGCCTGCCTGCCTCTCTCTCTCTCTCTCTCTCTCTCTCTCTCTCTCTCTCTCTCTCTCTCTCTCTCTCTCTCTCTCTCTCTCTCTCTCTCTCTCTCTCTCTCTTAGTC
>OY757541.1:44788505-44812969 GCA_963584105.1 Alviniconcha strummeri
TGTTAACAATTATAGTTACTGGTCGCGTAGGCGTAAGGTTTCAGCTCTCTTGTTTGCAGAGCATTCACAAGTTTCCTGACCCGTGCGACTGACTCAGTTAATAGTCAAGGTAAGGCTTCCTTCAGCACAGACACACACACACACACACACACACACACACACACACACACACACACACACACACACACACACACACACACACACAGACAAGGACACACGCACACATGCACACGCACGCACACACACACACACTCACACGCACACACACACACTCACACGCACACACACACACACATACACACACACACACACACATACACACAAACACACACACACACACACACACACGCACGCACGCACGCACGCACGCACGCACGCACACGCACGCACGCACGCACGTATTCTTTCTCTCTCTCTCTCTCTCTCTCTCTCTCTCTCTCTCTCTCTCTCTCTCTCTCTCTCTCTCTCTCTCTCTCTCTTTCTGACTGTCTGTCGGCCCACCTGCCTGTCTCTCTCTCTCTCTCTCTGTCTCTCTGTCACTGTTTGTCTGTCTGTCTGTCTGTCTATCTGTCTGTCTGTTTGCCTGCCCACCTGGCTCTCTCTCCCTCTCTCTGTCACCGTCTGTCTGTCTGCCCCCTGCTTGTCTCTCCCTCTCTCTGTCACTGTTTGTCTGTCTGTCTGTCTGCCCACCTGCCCGTCTCTCTGTCCCTGTCTGTCTGTCTGCCTGCCCACCTGCCTATCTATCTGTCTCTGTCTGTCTGCCTGCCCACCTTCCCGTCTTTCTGTCCCTGTCTGCCTGTCTGTCTGCCTGCCCACCTGCCCGTCTCTCTGTCCCTGTCTGTCTGCCTGCCCACCTGCCCGTCTCTCTGTCCCTGTCTGTCTGCCTGCCCACCTGCCCGTCTCTCTGTCCCTGTCTGTCTGCCTGCCCACCTGCCCGTCTTCTCCTGTCTCCACTTGGCCTTCCCCCTTCCTCTTCCATTCGAGCCTCTGCAATATGTTTGGTTTCAGTGACAACGAAAGAGTATAGTTTCTGCTACAATCAGTGTGTGTGTGTGTGTGTGTGTGTGTGTGTGTGTGTGTGTGTGTGTGTGTGTGTGTGTGTGTGTGTGTGTGTGTGTGTGTGAGTGTGTGTGTGTGTGTGTGTGTGTGTGTGCGTGTATGTGTGAGTGTGTGAGTGTGTGTGTGTGTGTGTGTGTGTGTGTGTGTGTGTGTGTGTGTGTGTGTGTGTGTGTGTGTGTGTGTGTGTGTGTGTGAGTGTTTCCATATAATGCCTTATGTAAATTGTTTTGGTAGGACTGTCCTCTACGCACATATAGAATATTGTATTTAGGTTAATATGTATGATGTAAGCGCTCAGGGCGTTGATGAGCGCATGTTGAATGTACATTATTATTATTATAGCTCAGTTGTCGCAGCTGTTCAAACTTTCTCTTTCTGCTTGTAGTTTCGTTTAAAATATTTTCACGTAAAGGCGGCGCTCATTTCAGGTTCCATGAACAACGACTACGGATATAGGTTCAACGGGAAGACGTCCAAGATGAACAACTACACGGCCACAGGGATCAGCAACGCCGTCCTGGCCAGCCGCCTGTCTTACGTCTTCAATCTGACCGGTCCCTGTATGGTGCTGGACACCGCCTGTTCCGCTTCTCTCGTGGCCATCCACCAGGGCTGCCTGGCCGTCCTCAGTGGTGAGTTGTTGGGTGTGAGGCTGTCACTGATTGCTGTCCACCAGGGCTGCCTGGCCATCCTCAGCGGTGAGTTGTTGGGCGTGGGGTTCTCTGTCTCTTATTCCTATACACCAGCGCAGTTTGGCCGTCTACAGCGGAGAGGTGTTGGCTGTGGAGATGCCACAATAAATTGCTGTACACCAGGCCTACCTGGCCCTAGCGGTGAGTTGTTGGCTGTGGGACTGTCATCAACAACTGCTGTATTCCAGGGCTGTTTGGCCATCAACAATGGTGGGAGATCTCATGATAGCTGTTGGGTGTGGGACTGTCATCAACAACTGCTGTATTCCAGGGCTGTTTGGCCATCAACAGTGGTGGGAGATCTCATGATAGCTGTTGGGTGTGGGACTGTCATCAACAACTGCTGTATTCCAGGGCTGTTTGGCCATCAACAGTGGTGGGAGATCTCATGATAGCTGTTGGGTGTGGGACTGTCATCAACAACTGCTGTATTCCAGGGCTGTTTGGCCATCAACAGTGGTGGGAGATCTCATGATAGCTGTTGGGTGTGGGACTGTCATCAACAACTGCTGTATTCTAGGGCTGTTTGGCCATCAACAGTGGTGGGAGATCTCATGATAGCTGTTGGGTGTGGGACTGTCATCAACAACTGCTGTATTCTAGGGCTGTTAGGCCATCAACAGTGGTGGGAGATCTCATGATAGCTGTTGGGTGTGGGACTGTCATTAACAACTGCTGTATTCCAGGGCTGTTTGGCCATCAACAGTGGTGGGAGATCTCATGATAGCTGTTGGGTGTGGGACTGTCATCAGCAATTGCTGTATTCCAGGGCTGTTTGGCCATCAACAGTAGTGAGAGATTTCATGATAGCTGTACTCTTGGTGCTTTCTGACCATCTGTGTTGGTGCTTTGGAAGATGTGCCGATAATGCGCGACTCTCTCATTGCCTACACGAAGTCCACTATACCGTGCTTGCATGAGCAGTCACATATCGTGGATGTGCAGGTTATGGTAATCTCTGACTGCTGTCAGCTATGCGACTCTAGCTTTTTCACAAAAGGGTTGCTAAAATATTGTCTAACAATCTGCCGATTACATCTGTATTGTCTTTCACCAACTCTTATTTGATAATAATAATAATAGTAACATAAACAAGCGTCGAGCGCATCATCTTGAGATGAGCCCTAAGTGCTTCACAATGACAACTATAGCGCCATTGTCTGCCTCCGGGCAGCCCCACTGCGCTCTAGTCGTATGCACCTCTGAATGAGCGACTGTAGCCTAAATTTACACTGCGCGTTTTTGAATAGCCACCGAAGTAGTGTACCTGCAGTGTTGTTTGGTTGTTACATGGCTGGTGCCACGTGAAACTGCTGCCGTCTCGGCGCACGTTCTGTGCACACCATGCAATAGTACACTATATAATAATAATAACGACAACCATGCACCAGTTTTCGGTATCACGTTATCTGAAGCCAAACATATAGGGTGAATATGTATTTAGCTGTAGCCTGCTACCTGCACCTTTTACAGAATGATCGGGATTTTTTACATGCTACTGCTTTAACACGGGAATGGAACAGATACTGAAATAAGAGTCAACTCAAAAAGTTGACCCTGGAGAACAAAATTCTCCCGCCGCTCCTGCCGGGACTCGAACCTGCTACCATTCGATCACAGGTCCGCCCCCCTACTATTGAGGTATCCCCGCTCAGATTATTGTTACTATTACTATTATTAGTGATTAAAACGGTATTATCATATTGAACGAATTGATTTCAGATTTAGCTCAGTTTTAGCCTTAGTGGTTAGACTGTAATGTCTGAATTTCCAGGTGACTGCGAGCAGGCCATCTGTGGCGGAGTGAGCTGCATGCTAACCCCCGACATGTTCATTCAGCTGAGCAAGGCCAGGATGGTGTCCCCCACGGGCCAGTGCCACACGTTCTCCGACAATGCCGACGGCTACACTCGGGGCGAGGGCTGCGGTGTGGTCATCCTGAAGAGACTGAAGGACGTGGGTGTAAACTGCTCTCTCCGCCTGTCTGTGTGTCTTATTATATGCACCGTAACGATGTGGGGGGTGGGGTGGGGGGTATTCTAGAATCCCCGTGTCCGTCTGTCTGTGAGTCCGGTTTTGTCCAGAAGATATTTTCTAAACCTCAGAATCTTTTGAAACCAGACTTGGCATGGCAATGCATGATAGTGAACCGGAGTGTCATCCGGCCAAAACATAATTAAGTTTGCAAACTTTTATAACCTCTTGAAATAGGCCAGTGCTACAGGTTAATACTGCTGTTGAGTAGCGCCCCTTGTGTAAAGCTGAAATTCACCAACTGAAAGCTAAACGGATAACATTTCATGCCTATTATCTTATATTAGTGCACTATCTGTTTGCCTGTCGCTCGACAAAAAAATCTACTTTAAAAAAAAAAAAAAAAATCACTTTCGCGCACCTTAGTCTGATTGCAATAAGCGTTCTTTTTAACCTTTCGTGTATTTTTTATCTTGTTTGTCTGCCAGTTTCGGGAAAGGTCGCTAGTTGAACTACAGACACGCGCAATGCGATGGTCTCGGGAAAGGTCGGGACTGACCTCGAAAAGCTATATCTCCCGGTACTGGCCATTACAGACGTTCAATGCGATTGTAACTTTTTCAGTCATAATCTCATTAATTGTAATTACTCTTGTTGTTGTTTTTTGCGACGATGACCGTACTTGCTTCCTTCACTGGTTTGCTGTTTTCTGTCGGAACGAACGAAATTGAGGCTGTTCCATGGACGTTCCGATGGAAAACAACACGTGCGTGAAGGAAACAAACAAGCAAAAACTTTTTTTAATAGCCACAAAACGATAATTGCAATCGATTATTTGATTGTCATATGGAAGCGTAGAACACTTTAGAACTGTGAGACAGTTCGCGACTGATAGTAGGCCAAATCTGCAGGACAAATAAGGGGGCTATGATCTCCATCTATGTTCATATTTATGTCAAGAGGAGTTGTGTATAAGAAGCCAATTCTGACAGTGACAGTTTATGGGCGTAGTGCCTTGCTCAGCCTTGTAGCCGGCAGCTACATATAAACTGTACAAACAACATTAACAACAAAATCCACCTCCACAAAAAAGAAACCGAAACAACAACAAAAACAACAAAACAAAAGAAAAACACCACCACCACCCAACATTAACAGCGACAAAAACTTGAAACGTTGACTACCGCTGGAGCCAAACTTGGAGACAACATGTAATGTGAGTTTTTTTACGCTCCAGGTGCTGCACACGTGACAGAGACGAACTATGGGCCTAGGAATCAGTTAGATGGACGCAGTCACCCATGACAGACGCGCAGTTAGATTTTTTTTATTACATTGCAGGGGTTACGTGACAGGGAGAAACTGTGGGCATAGGAACCAATCAGACGGACTTAGTCATCCCGTGAGAGACGTGAATTTTATTATACATCAAGTGTTACGTGACGGAGACGAACTAGGAACCAATCAGATGGTCGCAGTCACCCTGTGACAGACACGTGGTGTGGTTTTTATTATTGATAATAATAATGTACATTTCTCATGCGCTCATCAACGCCCTGAGCGCTCACATGATACATATTAACCTAAACATGATATTCTATACACATGTAGAGCATAGTCCTACCAAAACAATTTACATAAAATATTATTTAAAAACAAAACAAAAACGCACTACAAACACACACACACACACACACACACACACACACACACACACACACACACACACACACACACACACACACACACACACACACACACACACACACACACACTCACACACACACACACACACTGACTGTAGCAGAAACATGGTACTGATATTAGTTAGGATGGAAATACTGTGAGAAGAGGAAGGTTTTCAGTTTGGCTTTAATATTGACAGGGTTGAGCAGTGTCTAAGGTCTTGTGTGAATGAATTCCAAATGTGGGGTCCAAAGCAAGAGAAGGTGCGAAAGCCATGAGTCCTGCGTTTGTATTGTTGGATTTCCAGCATGCGGGTGTCAGAAGAAGGGCGTAGTGTACGAGACGGAATGTAGACATGCAGCAGTTCAGAGAGGTAAGCAGGACCAGAACCACTTATAGCACTGAAACACATACAAGCGACTTTATACTTACATTCCATGCGCAATGTGACGGAGACACAAAATGTGAGCCTTTGTAGGCACAGAGGCTAATCAGATGGAGTAGTAGTAATAATTGGATTTTAATGTCCTGTCAACTATACAGAGTCACCTCAGGACAGTCAAACTCAGGTCATAAGCAAATACGCATTTCTAAACTCTTCTCACATAATTATATATGTCTGTCAAGTCAGTCCACAAAACCAGTCACTTCGCAAACACAAAACATAAATATACAAACATCAGATACAAATTTTCGAAGAGTTAGTCCCTTCAATATTATCCAATTTAAAAGAGCACATAAGGCTAGAACATGCTGGTTATATAACCAGTGCCACATGGCAGCAAGCTGCACATACCACCAACCAACTATCATCTCCTAGCTGCTCAACAAGAGCCATACAAAGAAGCCTAACTCTTAAAGAAAAATCTATGAGAGTTTTCTGGAAAAAAAGTCAGAAGAATGGACATTAGCAGAAAAATAACAAGGCAGAAAGAACAAGAGGACTAGGCAGAAAAAAGACAAGAGAGGAGATAGGAAACGGGAATCAAATGACAGCCCTGAGATTCCAGACAGGAGTGGGACATCAGATATCCCCGGCCTCCCTTCGGGGATATCAGATGGAAACGTGACAGAATTGTTTTTATTGCATCCCAGGCGTTACGTGACGGAGACAAAGTGTGGGCCACAGTTCTCACAGGAACCAATCAGGACGGACACACAGTCACCCCCATGACAGCGCCGTCTGGTGGGCAACAGCAGGAGTTACTTCACTCCATGTACAACAAATTTCAGGTGGATGTCAACGAGTTTGACTACATCGAAGCACACGGTAAGCGTATCAGTATGATGCATCGTCTGTAGCAGAGGATCATTATGAGATCACCTCTTCAGATGAAAGGATATTCGGCTAACGGCTTTTTTTCCAGTAGAAATTAGACTGTTCAGAGCAACTACAAAATCGATTCTAATTTCTCTGCTACATTAGCCTATCTCAAGTTGTTTGATTTTTTGCAGTTGATGATGTAATTTTTCTTGTATTATTTGGTGTCCCTTCTTTACTCATGTGTGTGTGTGTGTGTGTGTGTGTGTGTGTGTGTGTGTGTGTGTGTGTGTGTGTGTGTGTGTGTGTGTGTGTCTGTGTGTGTTATCTACAGGCACAGGGACACCAGTTGGTGACCCGGTGGAGGTCAACGCACTCGGATCGTTCTTCAAGAACCAAGGTCAACCACGTGACCGCTACATCGGTTCCGTGAAGACCAACATCGGACACACCGAATCTGCAGCTGGCGTTTTGGGACTGATCAAAGTTTTGTTAATGATGAAGCACAACACGATTGTTCCATCGTTGCACTGTGATGTTGTCAATCCAAACATTGATTTGTTAGATTTGAGGTTTATAATACCCCAAACATCCACTCCTTGGGTTAATGCACAAAAGCGTGCAGGTTGTAACTCTTTCGGGTTTGGGGGGAGTAATGCTCATGTCATAGTT
Source organism: Alviniconcha strummeri (assembly GCA_963584105.1). NCBI lineage: Eukaryota > Metazoa > Mollusca > Gastropoda > Provannidae > Alviniconcha > Alviniconcha strummeri. The sequence continues at coordinate 44,795,850 of OY757541.1, forward strand.
TGTTCTTTCTCGGCGCCTGGTCCCAAGCACCCACCGCAGCAGAAACAGCATTGTATTGTCTGCTTTTCTGGTAAAACAAGAAAGGCTTTGAAGGGCAGCCTGGAGGACTTGTACACAGACGAAGAAGCGCCTCTTCTGAACGTCCACGACGTGTCGTACACCAGCACAGTGCGCCGTAACCACTACATCTACAGAGCCGCCTTCGTTGTGGACGACATGCAGCGCCTGCTGACTGACGTCGGGGAGCAACTCTCCCGTGATCAGTGGTCCCCGCCATCACCCAGCCAGCCCAACGTCGTCTTCGTTTTCTGTGGAATGGGGACCGCCTGGGATGGGATGTGTCGACAACTGCTGGCTGAACACCAGGTCTTCAGGGACACCATGCTGGAAGTGGAGAAGCATCTCTCGGCCTATGTTCTTTGGTCTCTGACGGAAAGGCTGCAGCAAGAAGATCCATCCAAAGACCCTGTACTTGCCCCCATCGCCATCTTCGCCTGTCAGGTCGGTCTGTCTGCTGTGTGGCGCAGTCTGGGGATCCAACCTAGCTGCGTGGTGGGTCAGAGCATTGGCGAGGTGGCCGCCGCCTACACTGCTGGCTGTCTTACTCTGGCTGACGCCGTCAAGATCATCTATCACCGCAGTCAGCTGCTGGCACAGGTCACCGGAGGAGCCATGGTGGTCGTGCTAAACGTGCAGGTGGACAAGGTGAAAGAGGTGTTGAACGGAGCGGAGAGCAGAGCCAACGTTTCCCTGGAGTACAGCCCCAGAGCTTGCGCCGTCAGCGCCGATTCTGAAACAATGCAGAGTCTGAAGCCTCGGCTGCTTACTAATCTGAAGCCTGCTTACCCAGACATGAGGTTGTTGGACCTCGACGTTCCAGTCGCGTATCACAGTTCACATGTCAACATGGCTGCTCATCAGCTAACAGAGTTGATTCAGGGGATAACCCCAAAGGAGCCATCCGTCAACTTTGTCTCTACTGTCACGGGGAAGGTTGTCAAAGGTCCTCTGAATGTCGGTCACTGGGCCGACAACATGAAGAAACCAGTTCTCTTCCACCAGGCAGTGATTGACTCTGTGCCAAGCAAAGCTTCTTCCAGCACAGTCTTCTTGGAGATTGGCCCAAAGCCAGTTCTCCGCGCTCATATGAAGGACTTGTTCCCTGATGGACAACACAAAACTGTGGCGTCTGCCACAAAGCCATCCGAGACCGAGACACTCTCGCAAGCTGTCTGTAAGCTGTACGAATACGGAGCAGAAATTAACTGGACAAGTCTTCAAACTCAGGAAAACAGATTGACAGATGTACCGCGGTACTGGTTTGACAAAAAATATCTCAAAGAGAAGACGGAAGCAGAGCTTGCATCTTGCAGTGGCTACGACGTCTACAAGAAGGTCCACCCGTGTGTCTATCAAACAGAAGAGAACCCAGCAGCATTCAGACTGTTGCTGTCACCCCTCAGCATTCCGTCAGTCTACCACCACGTCGTCATGGGCAAAATCGTTATCCCTGGAGCACTGTACGCTGAATGCGGGTTTGCAGTCGCCAACTACAGTCACACAACCACACCCATTTCTGTCTCGGTGGAGTTTGAACAGCTTCTCTCCCTCGAGAAGGATGAAGTCATCGACGTGAAAATACTGCCTCACGAAGAACCCGCTTCAGAAGGAGATGCCAGAGACAAGGCATTTGTCGTTAAGAAAAATGACAACAAGAAGCTGGCCACTATCTTTCTGACGGCGGAGTCGTCAAAACCACAAGAACACGTGAACGTGGCCTTCTTGCGTTCAAAATGCACAGAGAAGATGGACAAGAGCAGTATCTATGCCACACTGAAAAGGTTTGGATTTGAGTACGGAGAAGCATTTTCACTGCTAGTGGATGCGCACAGAAACTTGAAAGAATGTTTGGCAACTCTTCAGGTGAACGACATCGTCAGTTCCGAGATGTCAGGTACAACAATACACCCCTGCATTCTGGACTGCATGCTACAGTCCACCGTCATTGCTCTCGGAGACGACGTCCCCACCAGGGAGTTGCTTCCCAAGTCCATCGCTGGTCTTTCTGTTCACGGCAAAATGGAGACAACGATGTACGTCCACGCTAGAGTGAAGTCGACAAGCCCCAGTTTCTTCCTCTTCGGCCTGAAGCTGCTTTCTGTGGACGGCCGCGTAATTGCAGAGGTGACAGATTTCATGGTACAGGTACTGACGTCACAAGCTGAAGAGGCTACGCCGGCCATGTTGACTGTACAGTGGACCAAGGTCAAAGACACTACTCCAGATATGTTCCGAAATGAAGGACATGGACGTGAGAAGAAAATACTTCTGATCAGCAATGTTCCACATAGAAACAGCGCAGGCCATGTTAACCTGATCAGGTATGACCGCAACGATCAGACACTGAGCGTGAGAAAAGAACTTGAAGCTTTCCTGACGACACACAGTGTTGACGCACTGGTCCTGGAGGTTTCTAGAATTGATCGCACCTCCCAGGAAGGCAATGTCATCAAGTCAAGATTGGTCAACATCTGTCTTCTGATTCAGAGTGTCTTTGTTCTGCTCAGTGAGCACTCTTTCCGTGTTCCCGTCTACGTGTGCACGTTCGATGCGTGGCCTTCGGTGTCTGGCAACACCAAGCGTGATGTCAACCCGACTGCAACTGCACTCTGGGGCCTGCTCAGGACAGTTGTGGCTGAAGATGTCTACCCTGTGGTCAGAGCAGTAGAGCTGCATTCATCATTGGAATATCTGGACAGCTGGTCACCCCAGTGCCTTGTAGATTTTCTGATGACCAACAACGACATAGCCGACTACCCCGAGGTGCTGGTGACGAAGAAAGCGGTCTACGTCAATCACGTCGTTGCAGTCAGTTCTTCGCCATCAATTCCAAAGCGAAGACGTATCACTGCAGCCAACATGAACGACATCAAGGGCAATGCAGTCATCCTGTCAAAGGCATCAGCCAAGCTTAGCAGGCTGTATGTGGTGCATGAAAAAAGTCCTGTATCTCCGGAACACCACACAACTCTCAGAGGTCAGACCTTCGCCCAGCCTCCAGAGAAGCTCTTCAATACGAGAATATCTTCACTGCATCTGTTACCAGAGAGGGAGGAGTCGTCTTCGGACTACGTTGTCATGGCGTTGGAGGTGACTGGACACGATGCAGGGGGGGAGGTCAAGAGCTGACCAGCTGCTGTCCACTTGCCGTCGGCCCAGAAGTGATTGTTTCCATGGACACCACTATAGAAACCGCTTCTATTCCACAGTACCAGGCTGGTGACCTCAGCAAACTCGTCCTCTTCTGGAGTCTGATAGACAGAGTTCCCACAAGTCAGTTTACAATTCTTGCCTCCAGGAGTACCCTGCACCTTGCTCAGCTGCTCAAACTGCTGAGCTGCAACGCCAGCCAAAGAGAGGACAGTGACGTCAACATCGTCATGATTGAGGAACTGAAGCAAGACGTCAGTTACAAGGAGACCGTTCTGTCTCTGGTGCTTGTTGATGTTGACCTGATGTCCATGATGGCCAAACATTGGAAGGAACCCCACTGTCTGGTCAGCTGTTATTGTCTACTGACCAGTGACGTGACAGCTTTCGTTGCTTGTGTCTTGCCAGACGCGGAACTTCGCCTCGTCGACACACAAGTGATCTTTCAACTGCCACATCTGAAGCGACTCGTACCCGCCATGAAAAAGTGGATCCGCGAAAACACTGGTCTCATGCCAGAGGTATCGAAACACCTTCACTCGAAAGACGTAGAAAACAGCAGCAGAAACATTTGTGAACTTCTGCAGTTCTGTTGCCTGCATCTTCAGGACCTTTCTGTTGAACTGGAGGAAGACAAACTGTTCCGCAAGGACGGAGCTTACCTGGTGGTGGGCGGACTGACGGGCCTTGGCTGGATCTGTGTGGAATTCCTCGCACAGAACAACGCAGGATACATCGCCATCGTGAACAGACGTACCCCGTCTGAGAAACAGGTGGCCAACATGCAAAACATGTCTCGTCTGCACGACTGCCAAATCAAATCCTACCAAGCGGATATATCTTCCAGAAAGTCCCTTGAACAAACAATGCAGTTGATAACGACGGAATGGTCTCAGCACGGTCAGCTGCGAGGGGTCTTCACTGGCGCTGCTGTTGTTCAGGATAGCAGTTTCCTGACCATGGATCGGTCAGCCTTTGAGAAAGTGCTGTCCCCGAAAGTCCAAGGTACGTGGAACCTTCACCTTCTGACCAAGGACCTCCGTCTGGACTACTTCGTCATGCACTCCTCTGTGGCGTCAGTGCTCGGCAACTTGGGTCAGGCCAATTACTCAGCAGCCAACGCTTTTCTGGATGGACTGGCCTTCCACCGACGTCACCTGGGGTTGGCTGCCCAAACCATCAACTGGGGACCGCTGGACACGGGTCTTCTGGACAAACAAGACAAGCTGCAAAAGAAACTGGAGTCCATGGGCTTTCATGTGGCAAGCCATGAGGAAATCCTAGACGCTCTCCAAATGCAGATGTTGCTCAACAGCGTGCAAACTGTCCCCGTGAGGCTGAACCGAGAGAAGTACGCCAGTCATATTCTTCGAACAAACCAGCAGGTTCTCGTAAAGAGACTCGGGCATCTGTCTTCTGGGCTCTCGCAACAATATGGCAGCACAAACAGCCTCGGAGACGTGGTCAAGATCAGGTTTTTGGATCCCGCCCAGCGCCTGCAAAACTACGAGGCCTTCGTGAAGGAACTGACTGCGCGCATTTTGAGTGTGGACAAGGCGCTCATCACTACTGATGTCAGCCTCTTTGAGCTTGGACTGGATTCTGTGAAGGGGATGATGATGATCAATGTCATCGAGCGCGAAACAGCCTTCAAACTTTCAGCTGTCCGGGTACTGTCCGGGGAACCCACAGTGGCCTCCCTTTCCCAAGTTCTTGATGCACGAGCTGAGGAAATGGCAGGATAAAACAGACTGATGATATCACATTTGCCGTTCCTAATTCCTAACATGCCCTATTACCCAGGCTCGGCCCCATAAATAGGCCAAATGTGCGTTTTTGTGCTTTTCAGTGTTGTTGAATAGCTGCAATTTTGAGACTGATATCATGCATTCAACACTTTATGTTGGAAAGTTGTGGAATCACAGAAGTTCACGCTTTCCTTCCCCTCCCACTCTTCTCTTTCTTCTGTACTGTGACCACAAAACCTTTGTCGCTTTGGGGTGGGGTGGGCGGATTGATGTGGGGTTTGCATGAGAAAAGGTGGGGAGGGGGGAGAAGAAGAAAGAAGAAGAAAAAAAGAAGAAAAATTGGTGTTTTCTTTAGCAAGCCATAGACACAGAGGTGTCCATAATGTTGGCTGCTGTTGGTTCTCATGGGAATTTTTGACTTTTTTCTCCCGAAAAATCTTCTTGAATATTTTTCGATAGGATGTTTGCGTTGAGCATCTATGAGATGATAATTGGTAGGTGCTATCTGCAGCTTGCTGCTATATGGCATTGGTATTTGCTATTATCAGTTATATAATACATCGTTTTTTGTTGTTGTAAAACATTATCATTTTTATAGGCAGAAACATTCCTGTAAAATATTTGTTTAAGCCTCCTCTTGTGTCGATAAATCAGACGGAAAGGCTGAAGATACCAGCATATCCCAGCCTTGTATGGTTTTGGAGGAGGGATGAGGGGGGGGGGGGGATTGACAATGGCAATATTGAAGTGATTGTAACGCTTCGAGTTTTATTTATTTTTTCATGTTGGTGAATGCATGTTTTTGTTTTGTTTTTGTTGTTGCTGTTCACATGGATCGATTTTTTGTAAATTTGACCCGAGAAAGGGTTTGTATATAAGAACTGTGAAACATGTTTTTGCTTACCATAGAGTTTGATCGTCCTGAGGGGACTTTCTGTGGTTGCAGTGTGGCACTGCAGACGCAGAAATTAAGGTCTTCTCTGTTGAGAACACAGAGCTGACAGATGTTCTCCCCTTAACCTGGAGTAGGCCAGAATATATCCACGCATGCTTCGCTCACTGTCAGGAATTTCTTCCTTGTCCTAATTTCTAGCTTCCCGGTACATTCACCTTAATTTTTTCAAAATCCTCTCTCTCTTTTCAACTGCGTTAGTTTAGGCCAACGCAATTTTCCGTGTGGGCCCGAGGAATGAAACAGATCACCCTGCTCTTTAAAGCCTGTGGTGAATGCCTATGGAATAAACATAGATATCCAAATTGTTATTGTGCATTGATACATAGATAGATGGCTTTTTTTTTTTTTTTTTTTTTTTTCGATGTTTTAACAGTGAATTAGATAAACGTCTGACTTGTGTTAAAGAATTTTGATTGTGTGATTCGTCCTCAGTTGACCCTTTGCGGTTGAAAAGATGTTAAAATCCAAGAACTAAGTTACTAACTATGCAGTTGAAAATGTGTTAATGAGAAAGTGGCCTAGTGTTCATTCAAAGCATTACGAAAGGGTCACATCTTATATGCAACTGTTATTCATGTTTTGTTTGCGAACGCAGAGTAGTTTTGTTTTTTGTTTTCATTTAGATTTTACTACAGTAATGTTTTAACTTCCCATCGATGCTCGCTTGTTTAACACGCAACATGTGGACCTTTGATGATGCGGACAGTTTTTCCTTCCCCTTTCTGTGACACACTGTGACAGCTGCTTTTTCTTATCTTGATTTGTACAATTGGACACGCACGTGCAAAGCGAACCTTTGTTGACGTATGCTTCCATCGTGACGTGTGTGATTTGTTTTTACTCCCCCTTATGCTACTAGCTCTTACTCGTTTAAGTTCTATGTGCACTGTACACAGACAGGCAGAAGTCAGCATCTTCAAAGTGTTAGCCATAATATACCACCGATTTTATGTAGAAAAATAGATCAGTAGGAAACTAAACAAATACGTTATGCCGCACAGAGATCTTGCGTACGGCCGCACTAAGGAACCATACTTTAGGGAGATAATTTTGCATCGGCAAAGCATCACTCCAACTGAACATCCAACATGGCGGTGCCTCTGTTAGGTCGAGCATAGGTAGGTTGTTTCGTCGGTGTAGACACAACAACCTCTACCTATGCTCACAAAGAGTCACGCTCTCTTGCACACGACATACATTCCATAGTCGTCTGGAATGTATGTCGTGTGCAAGAGAGCGTGACGTATAAAGATATGACGTATTTCATAATATAATTACGTTTTGTAGGAATCAGTCAAGCTAACCGGGCCTTGACGAAGCCCTCAAGGGCGAAAATTCGGAGTAAAACGTTTCCACTAAAAAACATGCTTGGACTTTGTTACACATTCTCTACATGACACCATACCAAGTCCTTCCTGCACGGTGCGGTGCACAGGAGTCATAGAGAGCCTTGTTTTTCTGTGTATATATATATGAGAACACTGAGAAACTATATTTAGGCCTAAGTGAACATCAGTGACGACTTACTACTACTACTACTACTACACATACACACACACTCACTCACTCACACCTGGACATACTTGCACGCGAAACAAATGGCGTCGCAAATAATAATAATAATTCTTATAAAGCGCTGTTCTCTAACCAGAGCTAAACTCACTGCGCTATACAAACATCTTATGACAAAACCCACATTAACATACAGTTCAACCAAACAGAATCTTAAATATTGTAGTCTACCATTATCGCCTATCAAACAATAACCATGTCACACACACACACACACACACACACACACACACACACACACACACACACACACACACACACACACACACACAGTGACATGCGCACACCAATCTCCGCTCGTCCACTCAGATACAAAAAATTATAAATAATCAATACTCTTTCCTAGATCTCTCATGCTCTCTCCTTTCCTGTATCGTACGTCTATCCTGAGTGCGGCGTCTTTAGCGATAGCAATAAACAGTCTTTGATGTTGCTGCCGCATGGTCAGGCAACCAACAGTTTGCATATTTCTTTCTGCTCTCTTCTCTCTTCTCCTTCATTTCTCTGTCCTACAGTTCAGCATTATTTTTAGGAGTGGTGTCAGTTGTAGGAACTGCATAAAGACAAACCGCCGCTCCGTTTTCCAGTTGGTCAGCTGTCCGTCTTTATTCCGGGCATGTTCTTTTCTCACCGCAGACCGCATTTCACAGCCCAGTTTTATTAAAGCGCGGTTTCGATGACTTTGGCATCTACACACAGTGGGACATTCCCTACTTACAGTTTCCTAACCGGTTTCTCACTGTTTTGGTGTTGTAAAATGAACGGGCTTTTTGGGTAGCAGCAACACCTGCGTTCCCCACAAATTCATGTCAAATTCATGCCTTCTAGCAGCAGTTTGTTCTTCGGTCGTTTCTTGCCTACGAGGGCATATTCAGTGTCCATAGTCCACGTATGCGCTCAGCTCCTCTAATGGACGCCTGCGGCTTGTCTTCTCGGCTGCCCCACACATGTCAATGATGTTCCAGGCAGCACGTGCAGTGACGGTAGCGCTCTGGCTGTCACAAACACCGGTTCACACTGCCGGCTATCAGTGTCCGCCATTTTTGCTGGAAGCCGCGGTACACATTGAGCGGCCCACTCCGTGCCGGCAGGAGAACTGCAGCACAGTCACTGAGCGACAGTTAGAAATAGCAGTCACAGTAATCGGAAAGGATACTCACAAAGATGTTCCAAACGTTTTGAGTAAGCTTACATATACCGAACCGCTAGGATAAATTCTGGAGCTTGGACGACATCCGAGCCTACCGATGTCGTCCAAGAAATATAATAATACTTAGAATTATTGAGATGTGTTCTTCGTTGTGCGATCAAACGACAGCTTTAATTTCCCACTGGGATTAATAAAATATATTCTTATTGTTACCGGAAAGTGATGATTTGTTTGCTTGTTTGTTAATTTTCGTTTGTTTGTTGTTGTTTTGGTGGGTTGTTTGTTTGTTTTTCTTCCGTTTTTCATCTCTCTTTTTTTTTCTTTCTCTGTTGTTGTTGTTGTTGTTGTTGTTGCTTTTCTTCACTTTTTGTTTGTTTGTTTTGTTGTTGTTTTGTATTATGTTTCCGACTGAGTGGAAAATAATCAACAGCAGTCATACAGCTCAAACCGACTCTTGACTCGCCAAACGCATCCGCGAGTGCCGCTGAGTGCAGAACAATACTGATTGTCACATATCAACTGACTGGCCCATCTTGAACGCAAATCAGCTTTGTGATATAGTCTGCTACAACCTGTATCGCCCTCGTGTGTTTGTGAAAATGTCAGATATTAATGTTGATGTTTTATGCCGCCATGTTTACCTCACTTCACTTCATCCCCTTTTCCTTGCCTTCATTTCCTCCAGTCCATTTGTTTGCTTTATGGCTGGCATAATTATAGAAGCTGATAACTAATTTATTTTTTAAATAGTTCTTGGATCGATTTGTATGGCCGGTAACCGTAATTGATCAGCTCAGGAGGAATAATCATAAAAATGCTGATACTTCTGCTGCTGCTGATGCTGATGCTGATGCTGATGATGATGATGATGACGACGACGATAGTGGTGGTGGTGGCGATGATGATGGTGATGATGGTGGTGGTAGTGGTGATAATGATGGTGGCGGCGGTGGAGGTGATAATGATTGTGATGATGGTATCATCATCTTCACTCCCACAATGTAATATATTTTTTAACTGATACCTTGAACTAAAGTTGAAGGGTTTTTATCTGCTCCTGTTTTCGCTTTTGTATGCCGTGTCGGAGGTGGCTTGGGCGGCTGAGGTCTCTGTTGTTTGCCGCTTAATACTAGTACCGCCTGTCTAATGTTAGTAATTTTCTTTGCGTCTTGGATCAGTATAGTTTAGAGGAAACTACTTAGAGTGGTGTTTTCGTTTTTGTAAATGTAAAAAGTTTTCGTTTTTGTAAATGTAAAAAAAATGAAGCTTTTTTGGTTGTTTCCGTTTGTTTGTTGCGGAAGTCTATTGAAGTTCTACACCGGCGTGACTCAGAGCTCATTGTGTTACACTTGGATATAGTCGCGCGCAGTAGCTGCAGCACTTCGGCTGGCGCACCCGTGATTCAGTGTCATCCAGGTAGTTTCAAAGGGCACTGTTCAAAAGGGTTCCGCGAGTCTCAAGTCGACAATGGGGGGCGGGGATAGCTCAGTGGTTAGAGCGCCGGACTCGTGATTGAAAGGTCGCGGGTTCGAATCCCTGCTGGAACGGCGGGAGAATTTTCTTCTCCAGGGTCGACTTTCTGTGCTGACTCTTATTTCGGTATCCGTTCCACCCCCGTGTTACCACAGTAGCACGTAAAAAATCCCGGTCATTCTGCCAAAAGTGCAGATGGCAGGTTACAGCTAAACACGCATACACCTTACGTATGTGACTTTTATTGAACCGTGCTTCGGCATTGGTCACAACTTGTCCCTAATATGTCAAATGACATCTGAGGACATTAAGCATCAACTCATCATCATCATCAAGTCGACAGTTGTAGTTGGACTGTCTAGTGTGTGTGGCGGGCCGTCCGGGACTATGCACTGACATAGCTTTTCCTGAGTATCGAGGACATTCTGTTCACAGCTTGTTGCTTAGCCTGACTGAATTGTGGGAGTGAAAAGGTAGGTAGCGACCATCTAGTTCAAGTCTGCTGCTTCACACTCGTTGGCTGCTCTTCTCGCCGATTTGTGTCTGGTATGTGTGCGAACCATGGCCGCTGTACTCAGCTGATTCTGACATGTACACTTGATCATCACTTGCAGCAAAATCTGTCTGTCTGTCCCTCTCTTTCTCTCTGTCTGTCTCTCCCTGTCTGTCTGTCTGTCTGTCTGTCCCTCTCTGTCCGTCTGTCTCTCTCTCTGTCTCTGTCTCTCTGTCCCTGTCTCTGTCTCTGCCTGTCTGTCTCTCTCTCTGTCTCTGTCTGTCTGTCTGTCTGTCTGTCTGTCTCTCTCTCTCTCTCTCTCTCTCTCTCTCTCTCTCTCTCTCTCTCTCTCACACACACACACACACACACACACACACACACACACACACACACACACACACACACACACACACACACACACACACACACACACACATGCGTGTTCGATTATTGGTTGCTGGTTTCTTAGCAACGGTCGTTGTTGTGAACCACAATGCTGTAATGCGTCTGATTATCAGCGCTGTGCGATGTAGTGATTGACTTAAAATACAAAAGCTGGTGACTTCTTTCTCTGTTGTGGGGATGCGACGTGTAATCATACCAGAATTTGTTTATTTTTGTTCCGACTGAGACGCTATACGTGTACCTACTGAAACGCTGTATAAGCTTAGTATTACTTGTCGGTTTAGACACGACTTTTTATCTTTTTTTTTAAATACGAAATAACGATGTCATGCAAAGCTTTGATTTTTTAAGCGTGATGCGTTCATTTGCTAGAAATAACAAGAACAACAACAAAAACACGTCGGACGAATAATCTCAAACAAATTCTAGTCATATAATATACTTGGGAAAAAATCATTAAGACACAGGCGAAGCCAACGATAACAAAACAAACGGCGTATTATTTGTTATTATTTAGGGCGTGATAATGTAACTAAGTTCTAAATTGTGGATCGATAACTATAACTGTTAATGTTTTGTTCCTATTTATGTCCAAGTTGGCTGGGCGTATAACACTATTTATGTGTGCACTAGCCTAATGAAGCTAAGAGATATGACTACCACCTTGTCTACACGTCATTTCCACTCGCATTCTCATACATTTCCATAAATTCACATCGACACTGGGGTTGCAGTTCAGTCCACGTATTGTGACATGTAATCAAGAGCATGATTATCAAGATCTCAATTTAAATGGCACAAGCCATGCCACGGTGAATTATACACATTGATACGTAAGTTTACATAATATAGGAAATATTATTACATGAGATCCATTCTTTCCTTTCTAAACTAACATGTACAAAAAGCATTGCTTTCACGCTTTTGTAGCTGGTTAGATTAGAGAAAGCATATTCGCCTAGCTGAATGGATTGTCTCCCCTGGACTGTCGCTTTGGGGGAAAACAACGCCATGACACTTCTATCCCTGCACGGGAGGGAAGTGTTGACCCCAAAAGAAAGCTAAACGGCTGAACTGCACCCCAAAACGTGAATACCGCTGACTAATAAACCCAAACAAGATGGTGAGCTGGTGGTCCCTATTGTGGCTCCAGCCCTGTTGGTTCGGGTGAAGCTTGGTTCAGGCCTGAGAACCCTCGAGACCTGTAACATGCAAACACTCGGCGGCAGAAAAATATTTTCAAATCCGAAACATATGGAAAACGGCAGCAGCAACACATCCCAACATGTATGTTTTTTGGCAAAATAATCGTGCAAGTACTCCATGATAGTTCATAGGGCAGACATCCTCTGGGAACATCGTATGTACTTCATGAAGGCATAGGAGAACCATCTACCCAGTGATCTTATCTGGCTATCTGACATGCCCTGTGCTGCAGCAGTAGTGGCTGCTCCTATACGAAAGTTATGTGATTTAAACTGTTTGGGGCAGAAATGACAAAACTGTAGGGCTCCCCGTAGCTGCTCGTTAAACTTGGCGCGCGTGACAGGCACGCCGGGGCAATACAGAAATAAAGTACCTGCTGTAGCACCTCGCATGGAGAAGTATGCCATCATGATTTGAAGAGGGCAGTCCTGCGGTGAGGTTGTGCCTTTGATTTCTAGCTGTTTCCACTGCAACAAAATTAGAGTTAGTAGCGTTAGCCGATTGTACGGTCATTTCCCCAATGCGCAGGAAGGTATGGAAAGCCAGACAGAACATTGCCTTGTACAAAGCTCTGTGGTGCTTCCCTGGCACCGTAAAATCTAGGGCCCCTAACAGCTTGCTATGCATGGGCTTGTCGATGGGAATTCTGAGGTCGAATTGCTTACTGAGTTTGTGGCATGCAGACAATAATTTCTGGACTAAGAAGGTAGTTGTGGGATCACTCCCCCCTTGTAATTTATGTATGTAACCAATGGCTGATATGTGTGATGATACTGTGGCTGGTGAATACCTTGCCCTATGAATATGTGGGATAAACAATGCCAGCACTGACGCTGAAATTGGGACTGTATCGGGAAGCCCATGAGTGTTACAGAATTTTCCAAACATGGACCAGCTGCGTTTGTATGCAGCTTAGGTACCTGGGGCTAAAGCTGAAGCCAGTAGTTATTCGGCATGCCGGGTCAGTGCGGCAATGCTGGGAGAGAGGGGATGCTGACAGGAAAGGGACAGGCCTTTGGCGCCAATGCCTGGAACCTTTCCACCTGCAGACGAGATAGAGAGTCGGCCCAGTTGCATACCATCTTAACTCTAAACTAAGATCCTGGTTCCAGAAGCCCTTTTGTCCCTACAACAAGAGTGTCTGGCACTAAACAAAACCAGGTCTGGCCCTGCCGGCCGGTCAACTGATACGCCGGTTGACCTGGCCAAGCGCCTGTCAAACATGGGCGAACTGTTTTGGGAAGTTCTAAACATGTACATCTGGATGCATGCGCTGCCTTTCCAGTGAGATCGTCTCTCAGTTTTTATTCAAGTTCCAGAAATTGTTTGGTCGGAACTCGCGTAGAGCCTGTAGTCTATGTACACAATCGCCATTTGCAGTTGCGAGGTAACGCAGCTATCCTCATTAAGCCTTTTTCTTTTTTTACAAGCTTTAAGTCCGAACTCAAACAAAATATATATATATATTAGACTGAGAGATGTGCCGCTCTTCATCAGTTGATCCCTTAGGTGGCCACAGCCAGGTCGTTGCTTACACTGCCACTCTACGGGTCTGATACAGGAGGAAAACCGTAAAACAAAACGAAACAAAAACAAAACAACAAACACCACCCCGGCAACAGGCAACATTAACCTGTTAAAACTGCTGGGAGGAGGGGGGGAGGGGGGGCGGGGGGGATTACAGTGTGACACAGAGCAAGTGTTAGGCGTATTCATATTTAGTTAATGTTTATATATCATTCACTATGACTATGTGTGTTGTACTTCTAGTGTATATTATATCTAATGTAATATAACACAGACGAAGTATTTCAAATGAAATCAAACAAATATTTGTTGTTCACATCTCTCTCTCTCTCTCTCTATATATATATATGCGGGGGCGGGGATAGCTCAGTGGTTAGAGCACCGGACTCGTGATTGAAAGGTCGCGGGTTCGAATCCCTGCTGGAACGGCGGGAGAATTTTCTTCTCCAGGGTCGACTTTCTGTGCTGACTCTTATTTCGGTATCCGTTCCACCCCCGTATTACCACAGTAGCACGTAAAAAATCCCGGTGCAGGTGGCAGGTGGCAGGTTACAGGTGCAGGTGGCAGGTCACAGCTAAACACGCATACACCTTACGTATGTGGATTTTATTGAACCGTGCTTCGGCATTGGTCACAACTTGTCCCTAACATTAAGCATCAACTCATCATCATCATATATATATATATATAGCTAAAAAACATGCTTGGACTTTGTTATACCTTCTCTACATGACACCATACTAAGTCCTTCCTGCACGGTGCGGTACACAGGAGTCATAGAGAGCCTCTCTCTCTCTCTCTCTCTCTCTCTCTCTCTCTCTCTCTCTCTCTCTCTCTCTCTCTCTCTCTCTCTGGGTCATTCTCAGAAACTGTGTACCAATACTGTGACATAGGTACCAAAAAATATAAATGCTTTAAAACTCCTAATATGTAAGTTTACTTCTTGTTTAACACCTATTGCATGTGAGGAATTGAAAGGGGGGGGGGGGGAAACGATAATCTGCACTATTTACTCTACGTTCAACTTTAGTCAGACTGTTGGTGAAATGGTCTTTGTAAGTTTTGAAGTTGAAAAGACGAGAATATTTTTAGTTCAGTCAGTTGTTCGCTGGTGCTGGGTCTTCATGCGGTCGTGGGGTGCAGCAGTCTCCTTTCCCGTGTGAAGGATGGTTCCAATTAGCGGCGGTCATTTCGCCGAGCTGGAGACAACAAGCCTCCCTGTACATGCAAGGGCATGGAAAAGCTGCCTTCCCTATTCTGTTACAAATTCTTCTTTTATTCCAAATTCTGGGCCACCGATGCCATATTAGGTATAAAGACCCTCCATTTTAATTCCCGGCACCACTTGCCCTCACAGAAGTTTAAGGACCGTGTGTCCTCTTTTGCCAGTCACTTTGCCGAGCCTCCAGTTCAGTCTAGTGCAAGTCTCCAAGTCAAACTAGTGTTTTGGCTCAATTTAATCCACATTCAACAGCCGGGTTGCTTTGACTATCTTTTACCTTCCTAGTTCCTGAATGATGTTTTATTGTTGTTTGATTGTTGTAGTTTCTATGGTTTGAGATCTAGCGTCGCTAATGTTTTCAGTTATTTTTCACGTTCGCTTAAATGATTAAGTACATGGGCCAGCTTCGTGGTAGCCACGAGTTGTTTCAAATATATGGGTTATAACACTTGTTTTCATTTCATGATTGATGTGTTGAATCTTAAACTGTGTTTCGCTACAGATGTTCTGACTGAGAGGTCAGGTTCGTTATCCGAGCCTGGCTCCAATTTTTCCATTCTGATCTAAACCTCCTAATGGAGTTCCTTTATTTTACTGATTAGATAAAGCCTGTTCCGCGTATCCGCGATTAACAGGTTCGAGTTTTCTATTTAATATTATGTGAAAAGGCCAGCTCCGCGTTAGTCCGCGATTTTGTTGTTGTTGACTTTTCCATAAATAATTCTCTTGTGTATTCCATCTTCCACTATCCCGGACTTGGAAGATACCTTAAAGTTTTCTTCTATAATTCAATGTAAGACCCTACTGAGAAATTATAAAGTGAGGCGATGTTTTTGGTGATACACCGGTTGTGAACTGTCTTTTCACAGGTTTGTAGCTCAGACTTTCGTAACCCGCACGAACGATTTTATGTTGACTTAATTGTTGTTTATGTTAAATTCTCAAGTAATGAGACAACCAGATAAAGTTTACCTATCTATATCAGCTGGCTTTTCGAACCTTTGTGCCTTCTAATCTCTTTTTTGTCTGCTTATGATATGCTTGTGACTGACGTTTTTGATTCAATAATATTTGGAACTTTCATTCTCCACTTGAATTCGAGTTGAAAGTGAGGTGGGAATTGAGCGAGAAAAAATAGAACGATTTTGTGAGTGAGTGTGGATGTGTGTGTGTCAGTGTGTATGCTTGTCAAAGTGCGAAATGGGTAAATCAGTCGGTTCAGGCAGAGAGTGCCAAGTGCCAAGACGGGGCGACTGTTTAGACTAGCCGGTCACTTGGGACGGACAGAGGAAACGGGGCCGGGGAAGGGTGTGCGATGGCTCGGCGGGCAGTGGGATGGTCGGATCAAAGTGAACCATAAATTAGCCTCTAGGACAGCAGACGCGAGGAGGGGAGAAATAAGGAAGGTAGTGGGGGTGACTAGCACCATAGCTTAGGGGAAGAATAGGAGAGGTAGTTCCACTGAGACATTCTGGACAGGAAATAATCCCTAATTAAAATAATTCAATAAATTGGAGAACTGCCGTTTGTCCTGGAACATAACATGATTGCATGCTAAGTAGTGTTAGTACATCATTATTACGTTTGATGATATATCGTTTTGTTGTATATCGAAATGGAATTGGAGTGATGAATATACAGTTCGCGGAAGAATACAAAAATGCGGAGAAGGGGGAAACGGAGCGTGGGTTTTGGGGCAGTCGGAGCCGGGGCCCGAGAGAAGAAGGATGCAGTAAGGAATATAAGCATGAAGAGGAGGAGGGATTAAGGAGGACATGACACAAGGTGATTCGTGTGATGTACATGCAAAGACTGAGAAGCAAAGGTGAAAAGGACCGGAGAAGGAGAGACTGTGAGGTGCAAGTAATTTCGAATCTCTGTGAGATGAACCCGGCCCGGCTGTGGCACCACCACCACTGACTGTCACCGCCACGGACTCCACCACAGGACTGCGGCCTCTAATACAACGAGTGCCACGAGCTCCACCGGACGTCGCGTCGCCAAGACTGTGATGACACGGACTGTGTGCATTGGGGTGCGTGTGTGTGATGAGTGAAGCCTGGCCAGGTTTGTGGAATATTACTTACCTAGTAGCACCCGGGTTTACGTTAACGGTATGCAGTAGCGTAGCGGCTGTTAAGATTACAATAGTGAA
>OY757541.1:44813169-44823169 GCA_963584105.1 Alviniconcha strummeri
TCTTGTTTAACACCTATTGCATGTGAGGAATTGAAAGGGGGGGGGGGGGAAACGATAATCTGCACTATTTACTCTACGTTCAACTTTAGTCAGACTGTTGGTGAAATGGTCTTTGTAAGTTTTGAAGTTGAAAAGACGAGAATATTTTTAGTTCAGTCAGTTGTTCGCTGGTGCTGGGTCTTCATGCGGTCGTGGGGTGCAGCAGTCTCCTTTCCCGTGTGAAGGATGGTTCCAATTAGCGGCGGTCATTTCGCCGAGCTGGAGACAACAAGCCTCCCTGTACATGCAAGGGCATGGAAAAGCTGCCTTCCCTATTCTGTTACAAATTCTTCTTTTATTCCAAATTCTGGGCCACCGATGCCATATTAGGTATAAAGACCCTCCATTTTAATTCCCGGCACCACTTGCCCTCACAGAAGTTTAAGGACCGTGTGTCCTCTTTTGCCAGTCACTTTGCCGAGCCTCCAGTTCAGTCTAGTGCAAGTCTCCAAGTCAAACTAGTGTTTTGGCTCAATTTAATCCACATTCAACAGCCGGGTTGCTTTGACTATCTTTTACCTTCCTAGTTCCTGAATGATGTTTTATTGTTGTTTGATTGTTGTAGTTTCTATGGTTTGAGATCTAGCGTCGCTAATGTTTTCAGTTATTTTTCACGTTCGCTTAAATGATTAAGTACATGGGCCAGCTTCGTGGTAGCCACGAGTTGTTTCAAATATATGGGTTATAACACTTTTTTTCATTTCATGATTGATGTGTTGAATCTTAAACTGTGTTTCGCTACAGATGTTCTGACTGAGAGGTCAGGTTCGTTATCCGAGCCTGGCTCCATTTTTTCCATTCTGACCTAATCCTCCTAATGGAGTTCCTTTATTTTACTGATTAGATAAAGCCTGTTCCGCGTATCCGCGATTAACAGGTTCGACTTTTCTATTTAATATTATGTGAAAAGGCCAGCTCCGCGTTAGTCCGCGATTTTGTTGTTGTTGACTTTTCCATAAATAATTCTCTTCCATAAATAATTCTCTTCCACTATCCCGGACTTGGAAGATACCTTAAAGTTTTCTTCTATAATTCAATGTAAGACCCTACTGAGAAATTATAAAGTGAGGCGATGTTTTTGGTGATACACCGGTTGTGAACTGTCTTTTCACAGGTTTGTAGCTCAGACTTTCGTAACCCGCACGAACGATTTTATGTTGACTTAATTGTTGTTTATGTTAAATTCTCAGGTAATGAGACAACCAGATAAAGTTTACCTATCTATATCAGCTGGCTTTTCGAACCTTTGTGCCTTCTAATCTCTTTTTTGTCTGCTTATGATATGCTTGTGACTGACGTTTTTGATTCAATAATATTTGGAACTTTCATTCTCCACTTGAATTCGAGTTGAAAGTGAGGTGGGAATTGAGCGAGAAAAAATAGAACGATTTTGTGAGTGAGTGTGGATGTGTGTGTGTCAGTGTGTATGCTGGATCACTTCCTGATACTGATAGTCATGACATGCCAGGTGCAAGTAATTAACGCAGACATGTTTATAACCTAACCTGCTAGTGTTCTCAGTTATGTGGCCATACTCGGAATCGCTCGACGACATTTGATCCCTTCACGCACTAGAGATGTTACAATAACACTGAAGCAGCAGTAAATTCTTAGATTCTATTTTGGTACATTCGTCTCAGTTTAACATCGTAATGAAAAAGACACCGTTTCAGTTTCCCCGCCGGCAGTTGCGAGTGAAACGGAAGGTCGAATTTCCGACTTCTACCACGGGTTAAAATAAAAGCAGTCTTGCTGTTTCAAGTAAATGTTTTAACTGAAACGTGCGCACACACACACTACACACACACACACACTACACACACACACACACACACACACACACACACACACACACACACACACACACACACACACACACACACTGACACACACACACACACACACACACACACACACACACATACACACACACACACACACACACACACACACACACACACACCACACTCACACACACACACACACACACACACACACACACACACACACACACACATACACACACACACACTGACACACACACACACACACACACACACACACACACTCAATGTAGTGTCTCTGTAGAGAGAGAGAAAACAATTGAAACCAGACAGAGGAGCAGAGCGCTCCAGCAGTCGAAGGGACTGAAACGTAAATTGTCTCCCTTGTGCGTTGTCTCTCTGGAGAGATTCAGAATCGGTTGTTGTTGTTTTTGTGTGCGTTTTCTCTTGAAGTTATGCCCGGTCAACCATGATTATTATATCTGCGCGAATATATGGGGGGGGGGGGGGGGGGATTCACCAAATACCAAAGGCGTAGAAATGGCAAACGTTAACATCTGAAAAGTGAAATTTATAGGTCTTCATATTTGATCACGTGTTGACCATGAATGAACGCACACATACACGTACACACTGACAGGTAAAGCCGAAACACACGCATGAGACCCAAGTTAAGCGAACAACTCTAAAGTGTGGTTCCTTCTTTGGCTTAGTTAACTTTAGTCCAGCTCCGGAACCGTGGTCGCTGGGTTTGTATATATACAACCGGCAATGTGGTTGGTGTCGCAGCCCCCCCGGCCCTCGGCCATCCGGCCTACGGCGTCGCTGCTTGTTTCTGCTATGGGTAATCTTTATTACTAACAAATGTCAGTCATCTTAGGGGTGGGCTAGTTTAGGCTTTAACAGAGAAAATGAAGAAGCGTTAAGACGACATGGTTGTTTATGTCAGGGATGTGAACTGCTCGGAAGAGGATGTTGTGACGCAAACGAAAGTACTAGTTTTCTCATCAAGTGCATGACCTTTGTGTCTTTGGATGTCTGGGAATTGATGATATCTACCACCGCCCTGTTGTATGAATGAAACGAAATACACTTACTGCTGAGACTGTCTGCACAGACACTCACGGCGAACACAATAGGGTAGAACTCCACCAATGTAACGGACTGACCCCTCCACTCATCATCCCAGCACCCGAACAGCCACTGGGGGCCGAGGACAGCACCGTAGCCCAGTGTTCCAGACGCGTCGGTATACAGGTCTATGCTGGGGGACTGTAGCCAGTATTGTGGGAGCATGAGGGATTTCCCATTAAACGCTCGTAGGAATATTGACCAAGTCTTCAGATCTTCCCTGACTTCGTGTGTGATGCGAATGTAGTGACAAGGACGTGTCACCCCTATCGTCAAATTGATCAATCTTCTTAAAAGCGGTCTTCCAGGTACCACCGCCCCACACGCAAAATTCAGTGTTCCAGTGATGGACCGGAGGGGTTTCAGCTGTATTTTATCTTTCTTCAAGCATGTCTCTATGAGTGCTATGCACCTGTTCAGCTTATGGACTGGTAGCCTCACCTCCATAGCCACTGAATCAAGCTCTAAACCAAGGAAAGTGATAACCTGTGTCGGCTGTACAGTTTTGTCCGGGGCAATTGGGATGCCGATATCTGCGCACATGGATATAAATGAGCTCATTTGAGCTTAACCAACTGCCTTATCCCTGGCAGGGAGCAGAAAATCATCAATTACATGTGAAATGTTTCTAATGTGCAGTTTGCTTGATGCTATCCGTTGCAACGCATTGGCTAAGTGTCTCAAAAATCTTGCAGCTTGCACTGCAACCCATGGGCAGGCAACGATCGTAATAGAACTGCTCTCGCCAGACAAAGCCAAACAGGCAGTATTGCGGTGGGTGCAGAGGGACAATGCGAAAGGCATCTGCAATGTCTGTTTTTGACAAAAAACAACCCTGGCCTAACTGTTGCAGCTGTCGTACGGCATTATCGATGGACTGATATCGCACGTGTGCATCCTCTGGGGAGATTCCATCATTGATCGAGTTGCCTGATGATAGTATGATAGGTGGTGGATTAATCTAAATTTGCCTGGTATTTTCTTTTCGACGAGGCCTAGAGGGGATGTTCTGAAGAGTGAAAAAGGTTCCTGTTTAAAGGGGCCCGCTATTCTGTTCATGCTTGATTCTTTACTCAATTTCTTGTCAACTTCTTCTGGATTCTGTAATGCCGAGGCCAAGTTGTGAGGCCTAACACGAGGTAAAGAACCCTTGTACCCCACGTCAAAACCCCGCTTGAACTCAGACACTAGTTTTTGTTTCTGGCCCCCGTCATACCCTTCTAGCCATGCTTCCAGCCGTGCTGCCCTAACTGGTGTGGGGAGCTTACTGGGATGCGCCCCGACCCCCTTTTTCGTTTGATCTTCATCCCGGGGCTGGGGCGGCGTACTGAAGGGCTGTCTGCCTGACGTATTCCCCGAGTCCCTTCCGCTAAGAAACCGCGACATGGCGCGTGGAGTGGCTGGGGGCAGCGGGAGGCTGGGTGGCTTGCCAGGAAGTTGGAGCATTTGCGTTGGAACTTGCACAGGTTGCCTTCCTTGCACTGCCCCGATCTGTGGTAGCGATAGCAGGCTCCCAGTGGTACATTTAACCTAAACACGATATATACTATACACATGTAGAAAACAGTTCTACCAAAAACAATTTACATCAATTGTATGTGGATTTTTTTCTCTCTCTCTCTCTCTCTCTCTCTCTCTCTCTCTCTCTCTCTCTCTCTCTCTCTCTCTCTCTCTCTCTCTCTCTCTCTCTCTCTCTCACACACACACACACACACACACACACACACACACCCCCCCCCAAAAAAACAAAATAAACAAAAAACGCTTTTCTGCGCAAGGATGACACGCGTATTTATTCATTTAAGAACGATCGTTAAACATGGAGAATGAGTAAGCTTCATACTAATCAGGAGATTAGTGTAATACACCTAAATCTAAATTTTAATTTAAAGTATGAAGTTATAGGATTTTTCTCCCATTAAGTATTTTATACTCTGCCCGAAAAAATATATTCATCAAGGTTTTTGAGAGTGGTGTCCGTGCATGCGTGTACGCGCACAGGTGACTAGCGTGTGTGGATGCGTGTGTGTGAAAGAGAGAGTGTGCGCGCGAGCGTGTCGTTTTATGATTGGCGTAGTTGTGTGAGTGAAAGTACTTGACACAATGACATATTCCTTGTCCAATATCCTTCACACTTGGCAACAAAGCTGTTTTGTATTATATTGCTGTTGTTTTGTGAACAGACAGGGCACAGCAAACATGGCGGTCTGCGACACGTGCTACAGGAAGGTGAAGCGGGTGATCGCTGGCGTGTTCCGAGTTTACGGAGAGTTCGTGGGCAGACACCCTGTGTGGTTCATCGTCCTCCCCATCGTCATCCTCGGCGGTCTGGGGGTCGGTAAAGTGGCCATGGATGAAGAAAAGGACATAGAGAAAGTCTACTTCCCCAAGAACAGCCGCGCCATGAAAGATCGCCAGTACGTCCGATACACATTTCCAGACCTCAACAATGAATCCTACAATGGCTTCTCTCAGAGCGACCCAAACAAGGCCGTGGTTCTCTTCTTTAAATCCAAATCTGGCCAAACTATTTTCGACTCTAACACCATAACTGAAATTGCTGACATCGTCAACGGCGTGAAAAGCCTCAACAGTTCCGGAAAAACATACATCGACGTCTGCGCCAAGTCCTCGACTAAGTGCGTTATGGATGGAGAGATGGCTTTGGACCCCACCTTCCAGAGTGCTGTGGCTGCCGGAACGGTCACCTACCCTTTCTATAACAACGTGGACCTCAGGACGTCCATATCTGGTGAAACTCTCAATGACGGGAAGCTTGTGACGGCAACGGTACTCAAGTTCTCGTTCACTCTGGCCGAGGATGCGCATGACTGGAATAGCAAATTTCTTGCCTACGCTGAGGACCTGGACCCGACCTACACGGAGGTGACTTACGAGACGCCAGAGTCTTTGAGTGAAGAACTGGACAAGAATACCTCAGGTTACATCCTTCTCTTCTCTGTGACCATCACCCTGTGCTGTACCTACGCCTCTGTGGTATCCACGGGAGGCAACCCCGTGTCGACGCGCGGCATGCTGGCTTTTGGGGGAATCTTGGCTGCAGGTCTCGGCATCGTGGGCTCCATGGGGCTGCTCAGCGCCTGCGGAGTCAAGTTCGTCAAAATCGTGGGTGTCGTCCCTTTCCTCATCATCGGTGAGCTTTTCGTTTTGACAGTAACAAGTATAGTATTTGTATTTATGCACTGAGCTCAAGGTTTGTCCTATCGTTAAATATTACAGATCTGTACTTATGTAGGAATCTCAACAATCGATTCCTGTGCTATTCATCGTTATAAAACAAAAACCGTGCCTCCCGTGGAGGCGCATGAAAAAGCTATGTGTAGAGTTTTCATCTAAAGATACATTTCATCGGCAATGATGACCATTGTGTTTTACTTCCTGGAACTTACATTCACTTACCGCTCACTCCCTCAATGATTCCTCTGGTGTCTCAGGGATCGGCGTGGACGACATGTTCCTGTTGATGTCCTCTTGGAGTGAGAACCTCCCCAGCGATGTCCAGGAGCAGACGGTCCAGCACGTGCCGAAGATCTTGGGCAAGGCTCTGGCCAGCGCTGGAATCGGCATCACCATCACCTCCCTCACTGACTTCCTGGCCTTTGTCATCGGTACCACCTCCGTCTTCATGAGTGTCACCAACTTTTCTCTCTATGCCGGTGAGTATTTCATCTTTATCACCATCGTTATCATCATCACCATCGCTTCCCTCATTGACTTCCAGGCCTTTGTCATCGGTACCACCTCCGTCTTCTTGAGTGTCACCAAATGCCGGTGAGTATTTTATCTTTATTGTTACCCACACCTCCATCACCGTCATCACCTTCTCCGCTGACTTCATGGCCGTTGTGAGTGTCGCCAGCAGTTCTCTTTATGCTAGTGAATATTTCGTCATCGGCGTAATCGTCATTATCACCACCATCACCTCCCTCACCTACTTTCTGGAATTTCTCATCAGTACCACCTCTGTCTTCTGGAGCGTCACCAGCTTCTCTCTTTATGCTGGTGCGATTAGTTATAGTTCGCTATCGCCATTATTATCAATGTCAACATCTCCATCATTGTCAGAGCTTTTATTACAATAATAATTATGTACTGAATTGCACGCTTTGGTTTATATTTTCAGTTTGATCTGAAATAAATAAAAAGGATACTTTTCTTTTTCTTTTCTCGAGTCTTAGAATAAGCTTTGTCATTGCTGACTATATGATTATTCTTTTATCAGTCCAGACTATGCCTGTGGAGAATGATCACAAATGATTTGGATTGCCGCAAGTTTCGTTTACTTAGAGGCAAAGAGGGCGGTAGAGGGCACTTCTAACCTGCTTCTGTCCTGTCCTGGAGCGGCGCTGTTTTGTGAACAGTCCTGGCCAAAAGTTAGCCTTTGCAGCGGGTTTGTGAAGTATTTCGGTCACATTCACGCAGAGACCAAGGGGTAAAGGAGGGCAGTTCTAATGTGCTTCATTTCTGTCTGCTTTTTTTTTCTTTTCTTTTTTCTTCCAATTCCGTTGCAGTCGCTGTTTCGTTTTATATGTGTTGTTATTATTATTATCATTATTATTATGATTATTATTACTATTGATGCTGTATTTGTCTGTATCTTTCTGTCATAATATTTGACTGTGAATGTCTTGGTTATTGATAGTACTGTAGCAACGGCAGATATGTGAGTCGGCCTTTGCGCTAATATCTTCACAGTTGAGAAACGAAGTTTAATCAATCAATCAATCAATCTGCAGGTGTGGCGGTGCTGTTCTGTTACCTGTCCAACGTCACCCTGTTCAGCGGCTGTCTGGCCATCCACGGACGTCGCGTGTACTCCTGGCGTCACTCCTACACGTGCTGCGTGACAAAGTCACGTGACGATCTTAAGAAAGATGGACGGTCAGCTTGCTTCGCTGTCGTGTGTGGAGGATCACCGCCCAAAAAAGGGCGGGACGATAAAAGTCTGTGCGAGAAGTTCCCCAGCAGGTTTCTGCCCTACTTGTTAAAGAGCAGTGTGTTCAGCGTCGTGATCATCGTCCTCTTCTTGGGCTATGTGTCAGCAGCCATCTACGGCACCATTCTGCTCAAGCAAGGCTTGGTTCTGAAGAATCTGGTGCAGGACACTTCCTACTACCACAGGTTCCTTACACTGTCTGATGAATATTTTCCCAGCAGAATTCCAGTGGCTTTCGTCGTCAACCAGAAGCTGGACTATGCGGGGAATGATGGAACCCTCTTTCTCAACCTTCTAAATCAAGCTCGCAACGACGCTGGAATTGACTCCAGCTTTGAGAGATGCTGGCTGAGCTCCTACAAACAAAC
Source organism: Alviniconcha strummeri (assembly GCA_963584105.1). Taxonomy (NCBI): domain Eukaryota; kingdom Metazoa; phylum Mollusca; class Gastropoda; family Provannidae; genus Alviniconcha; species Alviniconcha strummeri. The sequence goes on from OY757541.1 coordinate 44,821,449, forward strand.
TGTGGACTACAACCTAACTTCCACAATGTTTTTGGACAGCGTACAATCGTTTCTGACCACCAACATTGACTTTAAGGCTGATATTGTGTTTGACGGTTCAAACTCTAGCGTCACAGCTTCACGCTGTTTTGTGGTCTCGAAACCCAACAACGATCAAAACAGCAATGCGGAACTTATGGTGCGAATGCAAAACTTAGCTGACGCCTCCTCCTTGTCCGTGTTTGCCTACCATTCCTCTTTTGTGACCTTCGAACAATCACGAACCGTGCTACCTGCCACATTGCAAATGGTAGGTTCTTGTGTGGCTGTCATTACGGTCGTCACCTTTCTCTTCCTGCCTCACATCCTCATGGTCTTGCTGGTGGTCCTCACCATCGTCATGATCCTGGTGGGCATCTTCGGCTTCATGTACTTCTTCGACCTGACGCTGTCCTCCATCACGATGATCCATCTCGTCATGAGCGTGGGCTTCTCCGTCGACTTCTCGGCCCACGTGTGTGCCGCTTACCTGATGTCCGACTCCGTAACGCGTCAGGACCGAGCGAAGGACGCCATCCGACACGCCGCTGGACCCATCCTGAATGGAGCCACGTCCACCCTCCTCGGCATCGTCGTCCTCGCCGCCTCCACCTCCTACATCTTCCAGTCCTTCTTCAAGATCATGCTTCTCGTCATCGTCTTCGGGATGCTGCACGCCATCTTCTTTCTGCCCGCCGTCCTCGCTCTTCTCGGTCCTGAAAACAGGGCCTGCGTCGACCCTGGCTACAATGGTGAAACCACAAATGTACACACACTGAACAGTCGCATGTATAGATCAGAGTCTGCCAATATACGTTTTTATTTTTAAAACAACAGAAAATTGGCTGGATGCCAAACGATTTTGGGTGTGAAAACATTTAATTTGGATTATTTGCAAGTATCAATATCAATTAAGTGCTTCAGAAATCACTTTTGTCCAGTATTAGTTAACATAATTATACCTTTTGACTTCAACTTGTTATGAATGCCATCTTCTTTAACGATTTCCTGGTGTTTAACATTCCTCTTTTTTATTTATTTTTTTATTTAAAAAAAAAAAAAAAAAAGCCATTTCCAAAGTGTTTTTGTCTCTTCTTGTTAATTTGTATGTTTATGAAATCGTGTGTGTAAGTAGAATGTTTACATTGGTGAAACTTCGTGTGGTCTCCTCTAGTACAGCGTTCAGACCGAACACTTTGCTGACTGACACGTTTAGTGCATGCTGGGTTAGTTTGGCGTTTCCATCAGCTAGCAAGCTTAAGGACTAACTAATCTTTGATTAGGTCATATGATTTTTTGTGCATGCGTATATCTCCACACAGGAAAACTCGGTTATAGAAGTCTCATCCGAAGGACTTTTGTAGTCTGCATAGAATTTGAAAAATATAACTCTCTTGACGGACCCAAAGCCCATGAAACACGTAACGGTCAAAATTAGATTGTGTGGACCGTGTTTTGTTGTTATTTTTTTTATTTTTATGTTTGTCTATAAAATACCTTGTGATATACTCTAGTTTTAAAACGGTTTCTTTTGACTGATTGATTGATCACTTATATAGCGCTATTCTCCGCTCTCTTGAGCAGACTCACTGCACTCGCCTGTACATGAGTGACAACCCCACCGAAGTGGTGTACTTAAGCGCTGGCATGGCTGGTGCCACATGAAACTAACTTTTTTACAGTGTGAAAGTTTGATACATTGT
>OY757541.1:44828169-44840669 GCA_963584105.1 Alviniconcha strummeri
GTCTAGCGTCTGGTAAGTCACCTCCGTGTAGGTCGGATCCAGGTCCTCAGCGTGCTCTTCCAGTCTTCCGCATCTTCGGCCAGGGTGAACGAGAACTTGAGCACCGTGCCGTGACAAGCTTCCCGTCATTAAGAGTTTCACCAGATATGGACGTCCTGAGGTCCATGTTGTTATAGACGGGTAGGTGACCGTTCCGGAAGCCACAGCACTCTGGAAGGTGGGGTCTAAAGCCATCTCTCCATCCTCAACGCACGTAGTCGAGGACTTGGTGCAGACGTCGATGTACGTCTTTCGAAGCTTGCTGAGGCTTTTCACGCCGTTGACGATGGCAGCAATTTCAGTTATGGTGCTGGAGTCGAAAATCGTTTGGCCAGATTTGGATTTGAAGAAGAGAACCACCGTTTTGTCTGTGTCGCTCTGAGAGAAGGCATTGTACGATACATTGCTGAGGTCTGGAAATGTGTCTCGGACGTACTGACGATCGTTCATGGCCCGGATGTTCATGGGGAAGTAGACTTTTTCTAAGTCCTTTTTTTCACCCAGGGCCACCATTCCAGCCCCCAGACCACCGAAGATGACGATGGGGAGGACGATGAACCACACAGGGTGTCCTGCCCAACGAACTCTCCGTAAACTCGCAACACGACAGCGATCACCCGCTTCACCTTCCTGTAGCACGTGTCGCAGACCGCCATATTTGCTGTGCCCTGTCTGTTTGAAAACAAAAGATCAACCAAAGCAGGAAAGGTCACAATTCCAGTTCAGTTAAACATGCTGTCTGTGCGCTTGCGAAAAGCTCGTCATATATGCGCTCCACGCATTCTCCCATAAATTTCTCCAAACGTTTTCTTTGCAACTTTTCCAATGTATATATGATTGACTGATGGCCTGAAGTGTCTGTCTTTCATGAGGTGACCCTCTGCAGACTCAGAAAGAACACACTTTGCACATTCTCTGGGATGAGGGCTCTTCAACAAACAAACGAGGAGCAGTTCCCCAGAGTCTTGTCTATAATTTGATGTCGTCTGCACGCTCAAAAAATCCAATAGAATTTAATTATTTCCTGGTCGTCGAGAAGCATGTAGGCCGAGGAATGGCGATTGCAATTCGCAAGGGCCTAAAAAACCGGTTCTCACATTACTAAGTCAGTGGTGCAAATGTTCCCGGACTTCAAGGTATTCGTCTACAAAAGCTTGACAAAGAAACATGTCTGACTCTGATCAGTACATACATACCACAGCACAGGATCCACTAAGGCCAGCTGGGACATCCTGGAAGAAAAAGGAGATGAAGATGAACTTGGAAACCAGCTGATGTCCCTGTGCCTGTAGAACACATACACACACACACACGCACGCACGCACCGCACGCACGCACGCACACACACGCACACACACACACGCACACACACACACACACACACACACACACACAGAAAGGACGCAATGTAATGCAAACAAAAAAGAACAAAGGGCAAAGAAATAACATCATCATAGACAACAAAAATGCAAACACCAGTTTTCGTCGTTGCTTCATCAGCCTTTCCATTGAACAACAACAACAAAAGCAGTTGGGTGCAGGCACAGAAAGAAGTACGTGAAGAAGGCACAGAAAGAATCAGTCGAGGTGAATCAACAAGCAAGGGAGTTAATTAGCGCTCCAAAGACGTCACGCATAAACACAAACATAAGAGTCGCCAACGGTAACTTTGAGTTACAGGTGCAGAAAGAAGCATGTGAAATTGAGTTACAGGCATTGAAAGAAGCACGTGAATTTGAGTTGCATGCACAGAAAGAACAATGTGAATTTGATTTAGCAGTTCAGAAAGACCAGCTTAAACATACATTTACGTTGGCTAAAGCGGTTAGCAAGGACAGTGATAACACTACATCGATTTTCCGAACTTGACGCGTACCTGTATCATTTTGAGAAACGCGCAGAAGCATGCAATACAGAGATATTGTTACTGGTTGACTGACAGATTTTTCTGTCATCCCCACCTTCGAGAGGATACATCATGCTGGTCGTGCTTCTGTTTCTGTACATGTCACCATCAGGTCATGCTCTCGGTACTCCTTTCTGAGTGGACATGCTTTGTTACGTTATATTACAGATATTCATAGTCCGAGAGGTAACGACCTACCGTGCACCCCCCACCCCCACCCCACCCCCATCCCCAGTACTCAGCTAAACTAGTCTTACAGTGTTCCTTCAAGTGTGCCAAATACGTTACAAGTGGTTTCCAAGAAAACGTTTGCAATGCACCAGGGGTACAGCCTTTGCCGTACGGGTACCGTCTTTCACACCGACTGAAGACGCCAACGCGCGATGGAAAACCGCCTGAATTAAATCACCGAGATATCATTTGTTATTGATCATAATGATTAAAATCAATAATGAGTAATAATGAGTGTGTGTCCAAATGCCTTCTGCACTGTCTAGAACAAACATAATCGAAATATAGTGAGGCACTGGCTCACAGTGATGGTTTAACTAAGCTTAGTGTACTTGTCATGTGAAAAATCTTAGAAATGAAGACAATATTTCTTTTCTTTTTCTGTCAAAAGTTCTGTATCACACTTTTCACTGATTCTTTGCGTCAGAATGCCACAGTAGGATCTTGGGGTTATTCTCAAACCAGTTGTGTGATGCTGTGATGTGTCCGGTTGTCACAGTACTGGATTTACCTCCCCTACCCCCCCCCCCCCCCCCCCCCCCCATCCAAGAATGTCAGAATTCGTTTTTTCACGAATTTTCACGTATTTGGCATACTCTAAGAAACACTGTAAGACTAGCAGAGTACTGGGGTAGTACACGGTAGGTCAAATTACCTCTCCGACTATCATTACGCTTTCAAACTCACCATGAGCTTCAATGTAGTCAATTTGGTTGACATCCACCTGATATTTCTTGTAGACGGAGCGCAGTAGCTCTATCTGTTGCTCACCAGACGGCGCCGTCATGGGGGTGACTGTGCGACCATCCTGATTGGTTCCTGTGCCCACTGTGGCCCATACTTTGTCTCCGTCACGTAACGCCTGCAGTGAAATAAAACCCATAATACATGTCGATTACAGGATCACAGGGTGTGTAATAAAAACTCATATTACATGTCGATTATAGGGTCACAGGGAGTGTAATAAAAACCCATATTACATGTCGATTACAGGGTCACAGGTAGTGTAATAAGAACCCATATTACATGTCGATTACAGGGTCACAGGGAGTGTAATAAGAACCCATATTACATGTCGATTACAGGGTCACAGGGAGTGTAATAAAAACCCATATTACATGTCGATTACAGGATCACATGGAGTGTAATAAGAACCCATATTACATGTCGATTACAGGGTCACAGGTAGTGTAATAAAAACTCATAATACCTGTCGATTACAGGGTCACAGGGAGTGTAATAAAAACCAATATTACATGTCGCTTACAGAGTCAGAGGGTTTGTAATAAAAGCCCATATTACATGTCGATTATAGGGTCACAGGGAGTGTAATAAGAACCCATATTACATGTCGATTACAGGGTCACAGGGAGTGTAATAAAAGCCCATAATACATGTCGATTACAGGGTCACAGGGAGTGTAATAAAAACCCATAACCCATAATACATATCGATTACAGGGTCACATGGGGTGTAATAAAAACCTATATCACGTGTCGATTACAGGGTCACAGTGGGTGTAATAAAACCATGTTACATGTCGATCACAGCCGTATTACATGTAGATCACAGGGTAACAGGGAGTGTAATAAAAACCCATATTACATGTCGATCACAGGGAGTATAATAAAAACCTTTGCATGTCGATCATATGGAGTGGAACAAAACCATATCACATGTCGATCACAGGGACTGTAATACAACCCATATTACATGTCGATCTCTGAGAGTGTAATAAAACCATATTACATGTTGATCACAGTGTGTCTAATAAAAACCCTACTACATGTCGATCACAGTCACTGTTTTTATCTGGTTACTTCCTCTGCCACACACTTTGTCTCCGTCACTAACGCCTGCAGTGAAGTCAAAAACAGGAACTATATTTATACAGTTGAAAACTAGCGCTATGTTTATTGTATAATTGTCTATTTAACGCTTTTAGTTCCTTTAAACTCAGCCGCAGTACATTAGACTAAATGGTTGCGGCGTAGGCATATTTTGTGTGCGCGGATTTTGTATGTGTCAGGGTCACATCGATCAGAAAATAGTGTTTCGGAGCAAACTTGTATCCTGAAGTCTGCCTGGCCTCACTTCCACGTCAGCCGTAAAGACGAAGAAATTGTGTGCTCCAGTCTTGGCCTTGAGCCCCGCGACTCTGTGGAGTCTCAAATTAGACCTAGTTCAAACCTGCATGCCTTGTGTATAGATTCAAGGAGAGACCGTAGCGAAGGCGAGAGCGCTCGATCTCGAAAGCAAAGTTCAGCAACGACTGAGCGTGGTCAACACCAGGGACACTGATTTGTGGCCGCCTTGAGATTTTCCCAGTCAAACTCTGTGCAGACTGTACAAATAGTACTGCCAGTAAGACTATAAACCAGAACTCTGGAGCTGTGTGAAAGTCGAGGTGTCCGACCTGGGCTTCCCGTCCCTAATAGTCCGTCCGGTCTCTGTGGACGTAAAACAACAATGAACTTGAACTTGACTATAAGCCTAGATCCCCCGTTTGACACACGTTTAAAAAGATCGCATGCGCACGTTATCCGTGTATTGTATTTCACGTCAAATTTCTGTGGATTATGCAAACATGAAAATAACCCAGCATGCACTACGACAACAGGTGAAGCGTTGTGAGTCTGCAGGTCGCGTCATACGCTCAGGGTCCGTGCTGTTGGCTGGTTTGTGCAGTCTTGTGATTGTCAATCAGAGAGAGAGAAAACGCAGTGTACACCAACACAACATACTTGTTTAAGCTGTGTGTTCCAGTCAGAACGATGTCTGAAATACGAGAGAGTGGGAAAGGAGAGAGAGAGCACTAACGTCCTTCAGTCTCTCCAGGATGACCACACCGCAGCCCTCGCCCCGAGTGTAGCCATCAGCCTTGTCGGAGAAGCAGCAACTTTAGGTACTAGAAGAGTCCATGAAAAGTGATTAAATGGTATTATTAACATATGCAAATCAAGTCTGGAGGTGCACCTCCTGAATACACTGTGAACACCTCTGTAGTCCTCGTTCTGTTTGGGTATTCCAAAGGTACTCGGAAAGTATCTGGAAAGTGCATAAAAGGCACACCTGCAGCACTCAGAGGGTGTCTTCAAGGTACCAGGCTGTCAGTCACTGCCCGTGATTATTTTTCATGAATTACCTCCCGTAGACAAGCGCAATTTCTGGCTGACTTGTACTTGTCTTAATCGACCATGCCCTGTTTTGTCCTGACAACCTACATGACTGAAAGGGCCGTAGCTCAGTGGTTAGCGCTATGCTGCTGATCCAATGAAAGCGAAGCTACAGTGGATTCAAATCCTGATAGAGACAGCGTGAAGGACCGTTTTCAGTGTTTTTGAGTGAACACTTGTGTAGACTCATAAACTGCCTGTTTAGAAACAGTTCGCACTAACATCGTTGCAGTAGTCAGATAAACACCTCATGTCCTCCTTTCATAAACAGAAGGCCTAACGACCGGTGGCATGCATAGGGATACCGCATACTAGCAGCAGAAAAATAAAACTGCCGATTGTGGCTGCTCCAGGTGGAAGAAGTCTGATAGGTGGTTTAAAATATTATGGTCCATCCCCATCAAACAAAATATTATTTGATTTTTTAATTTATTTTTTACACCAGTCTACAAACATGCCGCCTTACACACACGCACACACACACACACACACACACACACACACACACACACACACACACACACACACACACACACACACACACACACACACACACGTACGCACTGATACGCAAACTCAAAACGCACGCGCGCGCACACTCACGCGCGCACACACACACACGCACACACACACACACACACACACACACACACACACACACACACACACACACACACAAACTACACTACTTCCCATCGCTCTCTGTCTCCCTCTCTCCGCCACACGAGAATATTTTACGGTACCATCCACGTACCGCCCTGGGCCTGTATGCAAGGGTCCAAGGTAGGCGCGTTACCTCCAAGGTAACGGCTACCGCCGGGGGTAGACTGACAAATCGCTATGCATGGGTGACCGGTAGGCTTGCCCGCCGCGCCTACCTTGGGGTTAATTTACCGTTACGAGTTTTTCCCTGTAAAAACTACCCGGAGGAGGTAACGGAATTAAAAATGGCCGCTCTTATGCTGCTACGCTACCGCCAGAGACGACTACTTCCAAGAAATCGGATTTTTCGGGATAGGACAAACCCTTTAGACAAATTTGGAAGTGAATGTACTTCCGGTAGTACGACGCAGTTCCCAGGAACGAACGAACCTCTGAAACACAAGTCGGCACAGGCCAGCTCGCCACAGCTTCAACCTTCGACTTTTCGCAAGTCGTCCCCTCACGTGCGACTGTATGCCCTAAAAAGGTACATTCATCCTGGAACAATGAACACTTGGAGGGTTTCAGCTTGAGATTCGCATCCGTCTCTAAACTTCTGCAGTACAACCCTGAGGTTATACAATGCCTCCTCCTCCGCCTTTCCGAAACAAATTAATGACGTCGTCAATGTAGACTAGACACCTCTCAAAGAGAATGCCACTTAGGACTAATTCCATCAGCTTCTCAAAAGTCACAGGACTGTTACAGAGACCGAAGGGCATCACCCTGAACTGGAAAAGTCCTCTGTGCGTTGCGAACGCAGTCTTTTATTTGTTATTCTCGTCCAGTTCTACCTGATAAAAACCAAGTCCAAAGTTGAAAACCAGCATGAACCCGACAATGCATCAAATGAACCCCCAGTGTGCGGCAAAGAGTAGGCATCTTTCTTTGTGCACTCATTCAGTTTTCTGTAGCCTACACAGAACCTAACAGACCCATCCTTCTTTTTGACCAAGACAACATTTGCCGCCCACGGGCTATCACTAGGCTCTATGATATCTTCTTTGAGCATCTTTTCCAACTCTCTATCAACAATCTCTCTCTGGGCCATTGGCAGACGTCGAGGGGGTAGCTTAACAGGCTTACTGTTTGCAGTGTCAGTAGTATATCGGACCTTTCCCGTCCTACCAAGCTGAGTATCTGGGCAAATGAAAACATCTTGAAACTCAGTAAGAGTGTCTCTCACTTCTCCTTTTGTTGTCTCACTGACCCTTGGAGACAACTTAGTGGCCAAGCTTTCAAGATGGCTAGGAAGCTGATCAGAATAAAGCCTTTCCTTTTTCTCACGCTCTTGCGACATGGAATTCAAGGAAACCGCCGTTTCTACGTCAGCAATGACAGTATCTGCTTTGACTGTTACTTCCCTATATAGCTATCAGACAGGTTGGTGACAGGAACAAACACCTCATTCTTCGTCATTTGAATCAAACATCTGGGGACCTCAAGCCTAGTCTCGCTTTTAAAAGTATCTAGACCTTCCAGCAGTCCGTCACTGAGTTTTTTCCCCAAAACTGGCCTGAAGAAGAGACCCTTTAACAAATACTTTTTTCGCACCTAGGCGGTACAATGACGGTGTCCCACACTTGCACTCTCGCACACGTGTCTACTACTGCCTCTCTCTTCAGCTGAACTATTTTTGCTCCTATCTGCGTAGTACCCTGTAAACCGTGTTTCTGCCGTGTTTCTGCATGAAATCTGTACCCAGGATACCTGCTGAGTTTCCTATGTCCCCAACCACTACACTGTGTGGAAAAATTTGGTCACCTATTCCCAACTCTAAAGTTGTTTCGCCCCGAATGTCCAAATTCTGTCCGCTAGCTGTACAAAGATTAAGCTTACTTTCCCTCAGTACAGCTCCTCATGCCCTAAGTCTTTTTTGCTGATGCTTCTAATACTACTACTAATAATAATAATGTACATTTATCATGTGCTCATCAACGCCCTGAGCGCTCACATGATACATATTAACCTAAATATGATATTCTATACACTAGTGCCATTTTCCCTCTCCGAACCTTCTGGTTTTCTCCCATCAGACTTTCTTCGAAAGACTCGAACTCACTAGCCAACGCTATCGCCTCATGGATGGATGAGGGACGATGGAACTGGATATGCCTCCTCAAATCCTTTGACGGAAGTCCACTAACAAACTGATCGATCACGATCGTCTCCCTAGCCTCCGGGGGCATCCTAGGGTATGCATCAGAAGCAATGCGATTCAGAGCGAACCCATACTCAGTCACGCTCTCGCCCTTCTTCTTGAACCGGGATCTGAACTCCACACGATGAAGGTTTTCTTTCTTAACCCTGAGTGACATAGCAAGATTGACGCCCCTCTCGGCATAATCCCAACCACTTTCCATCTGGCACAGGTTTCTAAGTGACGAAGCCAATTTTTCAGACTACCTTTCGTACCCGTGAACACGTCAGGAACCCTCTCTTTCCTGTGTGATTCAGAAACGTACTGTTACCCATACTTCTATCCCTGCGAGCACCAATGGACCTATGCCCGTGAGAACGACTGTAACGGCTACTGAACGAACAATCATCGCTACTGCTGCTGCCGCTATGAGAAACAGAAGTCACAGTCCTACGCCTACTTCCTCTTTTTCTTGACTGTCTCGTAGCAATCCTGTCCTGTGCCAACCAACTTGGAACTAACAGCCTAAGGAAGCCTAACACCGCACCAATTATGCACACACAGACACAAAAACACACAAATGGCAGCTGTGCGTAGTGAAAACGCTGCAGGCTGGCGGTCCAAGCGCCCCAGCTCAGCGGTACCAAACACGTGCGATATCCTGAGTCACGGAACCACTTTTTGTAACCGGACCTGCCACCCGTTCCTCATTTTACGTTCATGGGGAGGCTGGAGATTGCCAAGGAGAGACACTCACACTGGAATAAACCATTGTCTCTAATCTTCCTCATGCAGTGTGCCTTTCAATGTCAAGTTCCTCGCGTTGTGTTCAAAATCACTACAATCGACCGACCTTGGTATCCAGAAAAAAAACATGTATTTGTGTTTGGTTGCTTGTCGTCTCCTCAGAGGTAGATGCGACTTTTAACTGTGCACTTATGCCACTTAAAACAGACACTAGACAAAAGATAATAATAATAAAGAGGATTTCTAGAGCGACCATCTACCACACTAGGTGTCAGCACAGGGCGCTTTACAATAACACTAACCACACACACACACACACACACACACACACACACACACACACGCACGCACGCACGCACGCACGCACGCACGCACGCACGCACGCACGCACGCACGCACGCACGCACGCACGCACGCACACACACACACACACACAGAGTGTCGGACAAAGGGATGGCGGCAGGGCTGTGAAAAACAGTTTAGAAATAATCATTATTAAACAGGTGCGTCTTGACGGCGGCTTTGAAAGAGGAGGTAGAATCAGAGTGGCGGAGTGTTTGAGGCAAATTGTTCCAGACAGATGGGCCAGCATAAGAAAAAGATCTTTCACCAAATGTTTTGTGTTTACGCGGGGGGTGACAAAGGTTCGTGTGTCAGATGCAGATCGTAATTGTCTTGCTGGAGTATAAAGTTGAAGGAGATCGGACATATACTGAGGGGCTGTTCCAGAGATGGAATTGAAGCAGATAGCTGAAATTTTGTATTGAATGCGATGTGTTACTTGTAGCCAATGCAGAGTTTCGGAAGTGGAGACAGAAGTTGTACACATGTACCGACATGACGAAAACACTGAGGCACGCTCACAAACGCGCGCACTGACCACACTCCGTCTCACATAAGCTCTCACTCCCATTATAGTGACGAACAAAATAAAGAAATGCATACAGTTTTATTTACTCTACCGCAGGTTACACATACAGTAAACACAAGAACAAACCAAACTGACACATGACTATGCCTAACCTACGCACTAAACCATAGCTAACTTAGCTACCGGCATAGGCTCAATAACCTACAAAAGTAAGTTGCACCCTTGCACTGACTTAATTAATACTTGCACTTTGCAGCACAAGAAGACAGACATAAACTTAACTAACGCTCGCACTTTGCAGCACAAGTCTTCTAATAACTAAACATGCGTGCCTGCACTTTGCAGCACATGTCTTCTAATAACTAAGGGAAGAGCAACACACTTTTTCAGCATGTTAAACTCCAGGGGTGGACTAGCACTTTTCAGCACCGAGTCCTCTAACTAAGGGAAGAGCAACACACTTTTCAGCATGTAGACTGGAGGGAGAAGGTGGCGCTGACCAGCACTTTTCAGCACATGGTCCTCTAACTAAGGGAAGAGTAACACACTTTTCAGCATGTAGACTCGAGGGGTAGTGGTTGACCAGCACTTTTCAGCACATGGTACAGAAACCTAAGTAGGTAAGTAAGTAAACATGGTGCTTAACGTCCACAGAAACCATAAAGCTTATGTAACACTACCACACGCCCGACACACAAAACAGACAATTACAGCCACCTAAATAAAATAACTCAAACGCGATAGTCTAGTTTTCCTCCTGGTCTTCTATTCCATTTCTGCGTACTTAAAATCAACAGTCAATCAGTTCCAACATTTTTCATTAAAGAAAATCAAATACAAGAGACAATTTCAAATCAGCTCCTATCATATCCCTACAGTCTAGGCCGAGCTTGCACTCCCGTTTTCACTACGGCTATTAGTTCAAAGCTTCTGTTCCACATGCTGAGCCTTAGCTAAGCCTAAAGCCGAGCCGTAGCTGGCCTGATCTGTCCCTAAATCTGAGCCATCGCTTCTAAAGCCGTGCCGTAGCAGTAGCTGTAGCTCTAGCTCTAGCTCTCTCTCTCTCCTGGGCTTATTTCACTCCATCTTTTATACTCTCCCGCCGTGTTTTCGAAGTTAATCCCCCCTTCACGATTTTGAGGTACTTCCCCCAGTACGAGACTGACCATCAATCGTATGGCCTTGTAGGTGACGCCGATGGCCATAGTCAGAGAGTGCACCGGCCATACCTGTCACTCACAACATCACGTTTTGTGGTACTTCTTCCGTCAACCTACGACAACCGTCTTATTAAATATTTACATATAAATTCGATATTCAAGAAAGGCATGTTTCTCAAAGTCAAGGGGGGGAAAGTTCAATCGTCCCGTTCAAGGTCGGGGGAGCACTTGTAGGTTCGGTGCACGTAGCGAGGGCGGTCAGCGAGTGCGGTCAATCAACCGTATAGCCTCGCAAGGCTCTCATCGCTACAGTCGGGGGGGCACGACACCATTGTGTTACACTTATTAGGGACGGGGTACAGAAACCTTGGTTTAGTGTTGCTTTACGTCCACAGAGGCGAGTTGGCCCATTAGGGACGGGGACAGACTGGGAAGGGCGGGCGAGAGAGTGAAAGGCTCGACCGCGGAAACCGCCCGAAAAAGACCGGAGAGACCGTGGACCGCCGCCAGAACAATGGAAGTGTTAAGGTGGTGTCCCCTCGCTATTGCCCAGCGACTTGTGCACTGCGCAATTGCTCTTTCAGCTGCTGTGCTGGACAGAGTCACTAAGACAATGTCCGTTGCACCGCTGTTGACGAACAAAACCGGGCAGGCACTGTCTTTTATACCGCCGCGCGGCACCGGCCAGTCGCTGGCAGGCAGCGTCCGGCTGGAGAGAAGGGCCGGGTGGGGGAACACAGGGCCCGTAACTCGAGCTAGCTTGCTCAGCTCTCCCGCTACAGAACAGAGGTCCCTCCGCTTACCAGCCTAACGCCTAACCGGCTCACATTACTTTGTATACTGTGCTGTATTGTATTTATAATGTCACAAAACAACTAAAAAGTAAAAATATAAAAAAAGACAGACGAAAGATTGCATCAGAGCTGTGGTATCGCTGGTAGTTTACATTTCTTTGTCTGCTGGATTTCTGACTTGACTAGGGGTCTTAGAATCCAGAAACAGAATTTGCTTCTTTCCTTTGTGGCTTCACACTTTACACCTCAGCCCTTTCAACTCTGGAGGCTTTTCTGCTTGTGCACCCTCTGCTGCCTGGGCATTTTTAGCTTTGCTGCTGCTGTGTTTAGCGCTCATTACTTCCACTTAGACATTATAATAAGAATAAGAATAATGTACATTTATCATGCGCTCATCAACGCCCTGGGCGCTCACATGATACATATTAACCTAAATATGATACTCTGTACACATTAGGTAGAGCCACCAAATTGTAAATCATTGTTAACAATGAATAGGCAACATTGTGCTCAATTTTTTATATAAAGAATCAGCAACATTTGGATAAAAGTCAACAAACACCTCACCTCACCTCAACAAACACTTTCAGCATGTAGCATTTGCGCTTGCTTGTTATGTTGGAGAGATTTGTAAAATACGAAAAGAATTGCTGAAGTTGTTCTGATTGTGGGATGTGGAAATTTGAATGCAAATGGTTGTAGGCACCTCCCTTCTTTCATTAATATGCACAGTT
>OY757541.1:44842426-44885694 GCA_963584105.1 Alviniconcha strummeri
CATGTTGTTGTATCTTTCACGTTTGCATCGTTACTGTTACAACAATAATAACTGGTATTCATCGCATGCAATTTGTTTCGTCATTGGCTCACTCTCACTCATTCTCTCACTCAAAAGTTAAAGCAATCAAGAAAATGGAATAGTATAATAACCATCAACAAGACTATTGTTCTTCCAGATATTTTTATGTCACTTGCCAATACAGCACACAAATTAACAAAGTACTGAAATATCACTACTCATTTTTATAAGGCACTGCAATGTAAAAGCATTTCGTAATAATCAGAACATATTCATGCTCCCCACAAGAAACCCAAAACCCAAGACACACGCTTCAGTTCTCAACTGACAAAAAGGTCAAAATCACATGCACAGGATAGTGCTTTGGTGCACAGCAATCAACTCTAGATAACTAGGAGAACAATTTACTACTACTACTACTAATGATACTGATAGCAGTCACTTTCAGAGCGACGAGGGTTCACATAGCGCGTTTTACAAAATCAACACAAATGTTTACATAAAAGCTCAAAAATAATATTCCACATAAACAAATGTTTACATAAAAGCTCAAAATAATATCCACATAATTATGACTGCACGCTTGAGTGAAAACTTTTTTCTTTCTTTGTTTCTACTCTGAAATGTGACCCACTGTTTAAGTGACTCTGTGTGTTAACAGGACGTTACAATCCAAGAATTGACTAACTGGCTCAGACAGCCCAGTTGACATGGATGGCATGTTGGTCATCTTGTTTTTTTGATCGCGTGGGAAGACTGTTGCACGCAATGGCCTGGCATGAATTACAAGCAGCCATTGTCTTCTCTGTTTTTTGTTTTTGTTTGTTTGTTTGTTTTTCTCTCTTTTTTTTAATTCCCCCCCCCCCCCCCCCCTTTTAAAAAAAAAAAAGATAGTTGTCATGTCTATAAATACTTTAATGATCTTTGGAGAGAAAAAACTAAAACAAAAAACAAAAACTTATTGTGTAAAGGAATGAGTGAAGAACTGCTGGTGAGGTTGACAGAACAGCTCAAGAGAATGTACTCACCTTACACATCTATCCCTCTTCTGACACCAGATCACCTTACACATCTATCCCTCTTCTGACACCAGACAAAGACCAAAGGTCGAAAGCGTTCGTGTTTTTCATTTTCTTTATGTGTAAGGTGAGTATATTATTGTGTAAACTAATGTATGGGAAAAGAAGCGAAGGTATCAACTATAAAATTGAACTCAAGGAGGGGGGGGGGGGTCAAATAATTATGTGTTCTTGTTGTATATTCTGTATTGTCAGATAATAAAACACAGTTATATTTACGTTGGTTACAGATCAGTTAAAGTAAATAAAAAAATTAATAAACAACAACAAAAAACAGGCCTCGGGCAAGCTTTGCAAGAAGAGAGTTTATGCAATAATATATATATTCTAATAAAATTTAATTACGAAGAATAATATTACTTTCATACCAGTCGATCTCACTGTTTAATATGCAGTCCAAAAATGGTGTTTTAGTCGGATAAATATGGTTCATGCAGTGTTTCGATATAAGTACAAGGAAGTGCACAGTTTGCACACCAATCAGAAATAAAAATACTTTAAAAAATCCGAAGGATGATGAAGTTATTTCTTCAAGTTTGCTAAATAAAAAATCTCTTCTCTCTCTCTCTCTCTCTCTCTCTCTCTCTCTCTCTCTCTCTCTCTCTCTCTCTCTCTCTTTCTCTCTCTCTCTCTCTCTCTCTCTCTCTCTCTCTCTCTCTCTCTCTCTCTCTCTCTCTCTGTGTGACCTAAAATAAACATTTCAGTTATCTCGCATAATCGGATGAAGTCATGTTCGATGAAAAACATCTATGGGCCGGCTAGCCAACCGGTGAAACATTGGTATAAACAAAAGCAAGCAGAGTTGGAGACAAAAGAAAATGTAGCATTCGGGAGTGTCAACGCATGAATTAACGAGAGGCAAATCAAAACAAACCAGAAACGATCACACAGAGAAAGAAAAATCCGTCTGGGGAAAAAGCCACAGAGCAAAACATCCGGGGCAAAAGGAAAAACTACAAGAAAACGCACAATAATTCAGGTAATTACTGGAAATTTTCGACAATTTCGACACACCACACTGTAAAATGTCAATAAATCTGTTCTTATTAGACGCCCGACAGTAGAGCGTTTGAACAAATCCACTTAAACCGCTTCACGGTGTCAAACTACTGAAAATGTAAAGCAAACTCCTAAAATGCTAAAATATTAATATCATCTTTATTATAAGTTCCTCTTATGTTCGCCATTTTGTTAGTCAAATAGATGTTTGTGACGTCATCAGTTTACGTACGACTCGGGCCGTACTAATATAAGTATCTTTGCTTGTTGCACGGCCCAACTGTTATGTTGTTAATGAATTGTTATATAAGAAATAAACTTTGTTTAAACCAAAGCAAACTCCCCAAAATAAATGACATCCACCCACAACTTCTGTGTGCACGCTACACCCATCAACAAAACCCATCAGCTTCACAGCAGTCTTTTCCCCCTTCGATTATCCGCCGGTGCCTACACTATTTCTCCACAACCTTCCGTCTCGAAATATTCTTGTGAAAGTTCTCCATGGAAAAAAAACAAAAACAATAAACAGAATGAAACTGCACTTCATTATACCTTTAAAAAAAATCAAAACTGCAAACGTTTAACAGAAGAAGAAAAAAAGAAACCCCCAAACAAACAAACCATATATACTACCAAACATGATGACAGCCCATGTCACTATCATCCTTTAGTACCGCGTGTTGGCCAGTGTTCATGTTTTTGTCATAAACCCAAGTTTTCTCAATTTTTGTTTTTTTGTTTTGTTTTGTTTTTACATAAAAACTGTGTAACATATACTATACCAGAAAAAAAAGACCAAACAAATTACAGCTTCATCACACGCATAACTGTATTATATGGGAATAGTACATAATTATCACAATAAAGCTTGAAATGAGTATCACAGTCTAACATATCACAATAAAGCTTGAAATATGTATCACAGTCTGTTGGTACTAATTATATGATTATTTAGGCAGAAACATACAAATGCAAGGCAAACACAAAGATTTCTGATCTGGTACGCACAAACATGTGAATTTTAACTTGTCTGAACTAATGTTGTTTTGTGTGTTGTTGTTGTTGTTGGTGGTGGTGGTGGTGGTGGTGGTGGTTGTGTGTGTGTGTGTGTGTGTGTGTGTGTGTGTGTGTGTGTGTGTGTGTGTGTGTGTGTGTGTGTGTGTGCGTGCGTGCGTGCGCACGCGCGAGTGTAAGTGTGTTTGTGCGTGTGGTTTTTGGGGGGCGGGGTGTTGTTGTTGTTTGTTTATTGTTGTTGCTTTTTCCCCCTCCTCCCATCTTCCCTTCCTCCGCTCCAAGACAGCTGGAGATAACAGACACAGCAGTGTCAAAGTTTGATCAGAATCACATCACGTGGCACTGAGTATAAAACCTTTTTGTTCTAAATACACCGTCACGTGGGTCCGCTACTTCCCATCTTCTCTCTGAATTCATCTCTTTCCAATCAAACCACACACAAAAATTGGAAACTGTAACACAAACCACAGGTATAATAAACACAGCAAAACAAAGATAGTCACGTCCCCACACATTCAAAACGTTTTGATTTATGGTAATGACGATGATTGCTTTTATATAGCGCCATTCTCCGCTTTCGAGCAGATTCACTGCACTCGCATGTGATTCTACATGAGTCACTAGTTGTTTTTTGTGTTGTTTTTACAGCGCTGTGTGTGTGTGTGTGTGTGTGTGTGTGTGTGTGTGTGTGTGTGTGTGTGTGTGTGTGTGTGTGTGTGTGTGTGTGTGGAATATCCACACAAGTGGTGTACCTACAGCGCTGGCATGGCTGGTGCCACATGAAACTGTTGCCGTCTCAGCGCGTTCTGTGTACACCATACAACCATGTACCATGCCACTTCATGCAAAGCTACATACGTAAGGTGTATACGTGTTTAGCTGTAACCTGCCACCTGCACTTTTGGCAGAATGACCGGGATCTTTTACGTGCTACTGCGGTAACACGGGTGTGGAACGGATACCAAAATAAGAGCACAGAAAGTTGACCATGGAGAAGAAAAATTATCCCGCCGCTCCTGCAGGGATTCGAACCCGCGATCTTTCAGTCACGAGTCCGGCGCTCTAACCACTGAGCTATCCCACTCCAGTACTAGGTATGGTACAACAAAACGGCACGGAACAGCATTTCAAAGTGTAAAAACAACTTTGCTATTGTGTTCACCTGGTCTTTCTTCCTGTTCCGCCAACAACAAACATCTCACCGCCGTTGCTTGAAAATTTGATAGTAAAAACGAATCAAAGTAAACAAATAGAACAGCAACAATAAAAAAGAAGCAGCTGCAAACCATTTAGCATTATTACAATTTTGAAAATATTACATTTAGAAAATCTCAAAGAAGAGCGTATAAAAATCATTAATAAACGTGCATTAAACTGTGCAAACTTCCAAGAAACAAAATAAAGGCTTAAAACGTAATTTAACAAGAAAAATTTGATTTGTAATACTAGTTTACGTTAAGGTAAAAATAATCAACACTTGACAGAATTTCCACATGAAACAAAAAATCTGTTTTTGTCCTCGTCCAGTCTCTTTCTTCCCACTCTGCCCTCCCTTCAAGATCTTTCCTACCTAACATCCAAGAAATCAGTGGACCTGGCATTACCACAAATTGCAAAGTTAAAAGTGAAATGGAGAGAAAAAAGGCTGCATAGATTGTACCAGATTTGCACAACCTAGCATTGTGATTTGTTTGTTTTTTGTTTTTTGTTGCAACTGTTACATTTAAAAGGTATCAGTGACAGTATTAAGAATAGGCACGAGAATAGTATCCAGTAGCCTAAAATGTATAACTGTCTTCCCACCAACTTCCGTCTCCACTCTTCGAATCTTTTAAACGGAACGAATCAAAAAATTATTTGTTTTTCACACAAAGTGCGATATCTTCAGCAAACACAGGAAACAAAACAAAAAAATCAAGACTCAGAATTTGCAAGGCTTCATTTGCAGTACTGTTTGTGGTACAAATAAACAGCACAGAACAGCCTTACAAAATGTAAAAGCAATACTGCTCTCGTACTCAGGCTGTTTTCTTCCGACCCGGCCAACAGACACGGTACCGTCATTTCAAAGGCATCATAAAAGTGGAGAGAGAGAGAGAGAGAGAGAGAGAGAGAGAGAGAGAGAGAGAGAGAGAGAGAGAGAGAGAGAGAGAGAGGACATCATGTAGCTAAAAGGTATAAAGTGTCGCCCCACCACCTTTCATTTCTATACCGTCGACTCTCTCCAAACAGAGCAAACAAAGTGTGGCACAAAACAACGCACGATATAAAATGCAAACGAAACAACAACAAAAAAGGGAAAAAAAGACTCAAACCGTGTTTCGCCATATCGGATAAAACTACAAATTTAGATTTTAAAAATACTGTTTGTGTTACAAGGAAATAAACTGAAAAGCCTTTTTAGAATATGAAACAGAAGGCTGTGCTCTTGGCACGCTCATATTGTCTTTGTCTCGACTTTCCCTCCTTTTAGTGCCGTTCCTACACTTCTAGAGGCGAAAGCAATAGACACGATATCATCACTATTTCTAAAGCTGAAAAGAAGTAAAGGAGAGTCACACCATTTAGCATATAAATTATATATTTATATCTCGGTTCCTTCCCGCCCCGCCCCTCGCCCCCAACCCCTCCTCCCTTCTCCCATTTTCTCTTCATCCGCTCCAAAACGTAACAGATGCAGCAGTATCACAGTTTGCAAAGATTACAATCTGTTAAATACAACTTGATATGAAAATATTACATTTACAAGACCTCAAAATGAACGTACTGAAATCACTTCACGTAGCCTTAAAATGTATAAACTGTGTCTGTGTACAATAGCCTATTCCTTCTTCCCCGATCGTATTTGTTTGCATATTATCAGGATGTAAGAGAGGATTCCTGCAAACCTGCATCTAGTCTGCGATTTCCCTGGCACAGTCATCTAGAGCCCTGGCAAGTGAAGCTACTGTGGCATCCCCGGACATTACGCTGACAGCCGACAGCTTGAAGGACGTGCTGCGCTCTATGACGCTGATCATCATCATCCCTGTGACCGAGTCCAAACCAAGATCAAAGAGGTTGCCGTCGTTGCCGACGAGGGCCTTGTCCACGCTTAGAACGCGTGCAGTCACTTCCTTCACGAAGATCTCGTATTTTTTCAGTCGTTGGGCGGGTTCCAGAAATCTGATCTTGTCCACGTCTCCGAGGCTGTTCGTCTTGTCATATTCCTGCGATGGCCCAGTAAGCAGATGCTTGAATCTGTTCATGAAAGCCTGCAGGTTCGTCCGACGAATGCGATTGGCATACGACTCTCGATTCAGCTAAACGGGGACAGTTTGCACCCAGTTGAGCAGCATCTGCACTTGAAGAGCTTTTAGGATTTCCTCCCGGCTTGCCACATGAAAGCCCATGGCCGCCAGTTTCTTTTTCAGCTGGTTTTGGTTGTCCAGAATACCCGTATCCAGCGGTCCCCAGTTGATGGTTTGGGCCGCCAACCCCAGGTGACGTCGGTGGAAGGCCAGTCCGTCCAGAAAAGCGTTGGCTGCTGAGTAATTAGCCTGACCCAAGTTGCCAAGCACTGACGCCACAGAGGAGTGCATAACGAAGTAGTCCAGACGGAGGTCCTTGGTCAGAAGGTGAAGGTTCCACGTACCTTGGACTTTCGGGGACAGCACCTTCTCAAAGGCTGACCGATCCATGGCTGGGAAAAATCCATCCTGAACGACAGCAGCGCCAGTGAAGACCCCTCGCAGCTGACCGTGCTGAGACCATTCCTTCGTTAGCAGATGCATCACTTGTTCAAGGGACTTGATTGAAGTTATGTCTCCTTGGAAGGGTTTGATTTTGCAGCCATGCTGACGTGAAAGGTTTTCCATGTTGGCCACCTGTTCCTCAGATGGGGTACGTCTGTTCAAGATGGCGATGTATCCTGCGTTGTTCTGAGCGAGGAAATCCACACAGATCCAGCCAAGGCCCGTCAGTCCGCCCACCACCAAATAAACTCCGTCCTTGCGGAACAGTTTGTTTTCCTCCAGTTCAACAGCAAGATCATGCAGATTCAGGCAACAGAACTGCAGAAGTTCATGAATGCCTGTACCGCTGTCTTCTCCGTCTTGGCAGTGCATGAGTTTCGATATCTCTGACATAAGACCGGTGTTCTTTTTTATCCACTCCTTCATTTTGGGCACGAGTCTCTTCAGCTGTGTCAGTTGAAAGATGATTTGAGTATGGACGAGAGAAAGTTCTGCATCTGGCAAGACGCAAGCCACGAGTGCTAGCACCTCATTGGTTACTAGACCACTGCAACTGACCAGGCTGTGGGGTTCCTTCCAATGCTTGGCGACCATGGACATTGTGTCAACATCGATAAGGACCAGAGACAGAATGGTCTCCTTGTAGTTCACGGCTTGCTTCACCGCCTCAATCATGACGATGTTGACGTCACTGCTCCTTTTTTTGCTGGCGTTGCAGCTCAGCAGTTTGAGCAGCTGAGCAAGGTGCAGGGTATTCCTAGAGGCAAGAATTGTAAACTGACTCGTGGGAACTCGGTCTATCAGACTCCAGAAGAGGACGAGTTTGCTGAGGTCACCAGCCTGGTACTGTGGGATAGAAGCGGTTTTTACAGTGGTGTCCATGGAAACAGTCACTTCTGGGCCGACGGCAAGTGGACAGCAGCTGGTCAGCTCTTGACCTTCCCCCCCTGCATCGTGTCCAGTCACCTCCAAAGCCATGACAACGTAGTCCGAAGACGACTCCTCCCTCTCTGGTAACAGATGCAGTGAATATATTTTCGTGTCGAACAGCTTCTCTGGAGGCTGGGCGAAGATCTGACCTATGATAATCAGGTGGTGGTCTGAGGCGATACGACCTTCTTGATTCACCACTTGAAGCCTGTTTAGTTTGCTTGGTTCCTTTGTCAGGATGACCGCATTCCCTTTGATGTCCTTCATATTAGCAGCAGCGGTAGGCCTTCGCCTTGGTATCGATAACGATGAACTGACTGGAACAACCTGGTTAGCGTAGACCGCTTCATCCGTCACCAGCACCTCGGGATAGTCGGACACGTCTTTGTCATCAGAAAGTCTACAAGGCACTGGAGGGACTGGCTGGTCAGATGGTCTGATGACGAATGCAGCTCTACTGTTGTAAGCTCAGGGTATACATGCTCATCCACAACGGTTCTGACAAGCCCCCAGAGCGCTGTTGAAGTCGGGTTGACGTCACGCTCGTGACTGCCGGACACAGAAGGCCACGCATCGGACGTGCACACGTAGACGGGGACATGAAGAGAACGTTCATTGAGCAGAATAAGGACACTCTGAATCAACATACAGTTGGTGATCAACCTTGAATGGATGACTTCGGCTTCTTGGGCGTTGCGGTCACTTCTAGAAACATGCAGGACCAGTGCATCAACAGCTTGTTTATCAAGGAAAGCTTCAAGGTTTTTCCTCACGCTCTGTTCTCGGTCATTCTGATTATACCTGATCAGGGAAAGTTTGCCTGTGTTGTTTTTAACTGGAATCTCGCTGATCAAAAGTATTTTCTTCTCATTCTCCGGACTTTTGGTAGGAAAGTTAACTGGAGTGGTGTCCTTGACCTTGGTCCACTGTACAGCCAACATGTCCGGCGTAGCCTCTTCAGCTTGTAACGTCAGTACCTGTACCATGAAATCTGTCACTTCTGCAATTACGCGGCCGTCCATAGAAAGCAGCTTCAGGCCGAAGAGGAAGAAACTGGGACTTGTCGACTTCACCCTAGTGTGGACGTACATCGTTGTCTCTATTTTGCCGTGAACAGAAAGACCAGCGATGGACTTGGGAAGCATCTCCTTGGTGGGGATCTTGTCTCCGAGAGCAATGACGGTGGATTGTAGCATGCAGTCCAGAATGCAGGGGTGTATTGTTGTATCGGACATCTCGCAACTGACGATTTTGTTCACTTGAAGAGTTGCCAGACATTCATTCGAGTTTCTGTACCCGCATTCAAGCAATGAAAATGCTTCTCCATACTGAAACCCAATCTTTTTCAGCGTAGCATAGATGTTGCTCTTGTCGATCTCTTCTGTGCAGTTTGAACGCAAGAAGGCCAGGTTCACGTCTTCTCGTGGTTTTGGCTCCTCTTCCGTCAGCAGGATAGAAGCCAGCATCTTACCATTCTTCTGAGCGATAAATGTTTTCTCTCTAGCATCTCTTTGTGAAGCGGGTTCTTCTGGCAATATTTCCACGTCGATGACTTCATCCTTCTCGAGAAAGAGAAGCTGTTGAAGCTCTACCGACACAGAGACGGGTGTGGTTGTGTTGCTGTGCGTGGCGACTGCAAACCCGCATTCAGCGTACAGTGCTCCAGGGATCAAAATCTTTCCCATGACGACGTGGTGGTAGACTGATGGCACGGTGAGGGGCGACAACAACAGTCTGAAGGACGTTGGAGTCTCATCTGTCGCGTAGACACATAAGTGCTTCTTTTCGTAAATTTCATAGCCGCTGCAGCGCAATAGCTCTGTTTCTGTCTTCTCCTTCACGTGTTTCTTGTCAAACGAGTACCGTGGCACATCTGTCAACCGTCTTTCTTGTGCATGCAGATGTTTCCACTCAATTTCCGCTCCGCATTTGTACAGAGCACAGACGGCTTGCGACAGCGTCTCCGTCTCGGACGGTTTGGTGACTGAAGTTACCGTTTCGTGTTGTCCATCAGGGAACAAATCCTTCATATGAGCGCGAAGAACTGGCTTTGGGCCAATCTCCAAGAAAAATGTGCTGGAAGAAGCTTTGCTTGGCACAGAGTCGACCTGTGCCTGATGGAAGAGAACTGGTTTCTTTATGTTGTCGGCCCAGTGACCCAGATTGAGAGCACTTTTGACGCCTTTCCCGTAACAGTCGAGATAAACTTGGCAGATGGAGCCGTTGGAGTTTCTCCCTTAATCAGTTTTGTCAGCTGATCAGCAGCCATGTTGACATGTGAACTGTGATACGCGACTGGAACGTCGAGGTCCAACAACCTCATATCTGGGTAAGTAGGCTTCAGATTAGTAAGCAGCCGAGGCTTCAGACTCCGCATTGTTTCAGAATCGGCGCTGACGGCGCAAGCTCTGGGGCTGTACTCCAGGGAAACGTTGGCCCTGCTCTCCGTTCCGTTCAACACCTCTTTCACCTTGGCCACCTCCACGTTCAGCACGACCACCATGGCTCCTCCGGTGACCTGTGCCAGCAGCTGACTGCGGTGATAGGTGATCTTGACGGCGTCAGCCAGAGTGAGACAGCCAGCAGTGTAGGCGGCGGCCACCTCGCCAATGCTCTGACCCACCACGCAGCTCGGCTGGATCCCCAGACTGCGCCACACAGCAGACAGACCGACCTGACAGGCGAAGATGGCGATGGGGGCAAGTACAGAGTCTTTGGATGGATCTTCCTGCTGCAGCCTTTCCGTCAGAGACCAAGGAACATAGGCCAAGAGATGCTTCTCCACTTCCAGCATGGTGTCCCTGAAGACCTGATGTTCCGCCAGCAGTTGTCGACACATCCCCTCCCAGGCGGTGCCCATGCCACAGAAGACGAAGATGACGTTGGCCTGACTGGGTGATGGCCTGGACCACTCATCACGGGAGAGTTGTTCCCCGACGGCAGTCAGCAGGTCCTGCATGTCGTCCACAACGAAGCCGGCTCTGTAGACGTGGTGGTCACGGCGCACTGTGCTGGTGTATGACACGTCGTGGACGTTCAGAAGAGGCGCTTCTACGTGTGTGTACAAGTCCTCCAGACTGCCCTTCAAAGCCTTTCTTGTTTTGCCAGAAAAGCAGACAATACAACGCTCTTTCTTCTGCGCTAGATCTTAGAAACAGGTGCAGGGAAAGACCACAGTACAGCGTGAGCATTGCTACCCCCAAACCCAAAAGAGTTACAAGCAGCAATCTTTTGCGCATTAGCCCAAGGAATGGATTTCTTGGGTATGATCAATCTTAGATCTGAGAGGGCAATTTTTGGATTGACAGTATCACAGTGCAATGATGGAACAATCGTGTTGTGCTTCATCATTAACAAAACTTTGATCAAACCTAAAACGCCAGCTGCAGACTCGGTGTGTCCGATGTTGGTCTTGACGGAACCAATGTAGCGGTCACGTAGCTGACCTTGCTCCTTGAAGAACGAGCCGAGTGCGTTGACCTCCACCGGGTCACCAGCTGGTGTCCCTCTGCCTGTAGAACACACACACACACACACACACACACGCACGCACGCACGCACGCACGCACGCACGCACGCACGCACGCACGCACGCACACACACACACACACACACACACACACACAAACACACACACACACACACACGGTAATAAGAACTCGTCTTTGAAACATAATTACGAATCATAAAGGTGAATAAATAAAGTAGGTACATTACTCTTTCATCTAAGGGGAGACAATACGTCATATATCAGCAGGTATTCATATTACGTTAAATATATCAGTTCCTAATAATATGTTGCAGATACTAGAAGGACCTCAAGATACGATACGGATCTCAGGAGGTCCTCATAATATGCTACGCATGTCAGGAGGTATTTATAATATGTTATCAATAACAGCAGGTCTCCATAATATGCTACAGAAATCAGAAGGTCCTCATATTACGTTACATATATTAGGACGTCCTCATAATATGCTACAAATATCAGGAGGTCATCATAATATGCTGCAGATATCAGGAGTTCATCATAATAAATATGCTACAGGTATCAAAGTCCTCGTAAGATGGTACTATATCAGAAGGTCCTCATAATACGTTACAGTTATCAGGAGTTCCTCACAATATGCTACATACATCAGAAGGTCCTCATAATACGTTACAGTTATGAGGAATTCTTTATACTACGCTGCAGGTATCAAAGTCTTCATAACAGGTTACTATATCAGGAGGTCCTTATAATACGTTACATACATATCAGTCGTACTTTCGACCTTACCATGAGCTTCAGTGTAGTCAAGCTTGTTGAAATCCACTTGAAATGTATTGTAGACGGACCGCAGTAGCTCCTTCTGTTGCTCACCAGACGGCGCTGTCATGGGGCTGACCGTGTGTCCGTCCTGATTGGTTCCTGTGCCCACAGTGGCCCACACTTTGTCTCCATCACGTAACGCCTGGGGTGAAATTATACCCATATTACATGTCAAACACAGGGTCACAGGGCGTCTAATAAAACCATATTGCATGTCGACCACAAGGTTACCGTTTCCATCTGACTGGTTCCTGTTCGCACAGTGATTCACACTTTGTCACCGTCATGTGACGCCTGCAGTATAATAAAATCAATCATGTCTGTTACCATCTGATTGGTTCCTGTGCCAAGAGTAGTCCACACTTTGTCTCCATCAACTAACGCCTGGAGTGTCTAAACCCAGTATTATACGTCTGTTATGTTGCCACTATGTAACCTCTCATCATGCTTACTAGTGATACTACAATAATATTCGTAGCAGTGAGGCCAGATGTCTAATAACACAGACGGTGGTGCAAACAGCAAGACCAATATCAAATGATCAAAGCTCGGCTGCTAAACACGAGTATGTGTCCACCCTGAGGGGGAGAGGGAATAGCATGTTCTCAGAAACTAGGGTGTCGGTAGGGTCGGTCAGTTCCCGACTACATCATGCCATTTCTCCTTAGGATCTACAACTAAATCAGCTCTCTCTCTCTCTCTCTCTCTCTCTCTCTCTCTCTCTCTCTCTCTCTCTCTCTCTCTCTCTCTCTCTCTCTCTCTCACACACACACACACACACACACACACACACACACAAGCGTGCGCACGTACACACGCACACGCGCGCTCACGCGGACACTCGCATGCCTGCACGCACGCGCACACAGCCCGCGCGTTCACTCTGTGTGTGTGCGTGTATGTGTGTGTGTGTGTGTGTGTGTGTGTGTGTGTGTGTGTGTGTGTGTGTGTGTGTGTGTGTGTGTGTGTGTGTGTGTGTGAGGGACATACAGACAGACAGAGACACAGAGAGACATAGACAGACAGAGACAGAAACGGAGACAGATTTGTAAATCGATATTTATCTGTTTTAAACCCGGAGCCAACGTAACAAAATCGGTGTGGGGGGGGGGGGCAGAAACAGGGTGCAGGGTAACAAACAACCAAAGGTTTACACCCACGTCCTTCAGTCTCTTCAGGATGACCACACCGCAGCCCTCGCCCCGAGTGTAGCCGTCAGCCTTGTCGGAGAACGTGTGGCACTGGCCTGTGGGGGACACCATCCTGGTCTTGCTCAGCTGAATGAACATGTCGGGGGTTAGCATGCAGTTCACTCCGCCACAGATGGCCTGCTCGCAGTCACCTGAAAACGCCACAGACATTCGTATAGAACCAACCGTTAACGCTAGGGACTAGATGTTAACCTTTGAGAAAAGGTAATCGTATCTCAGCTGTTGACACCGGCCAGAAAAGGCATTTTCAGCACATTCAAGAACGTATTACCGGGTACCGCTGTCATTCCTGGGTCACAGGAATAAGTAACAGTCCCAACTCCACCAGCTCCAACCGGTAGATGGCCAAAGGGCCCTGGTGCACACTAGTCACGGGCAGCAGCCCCGCACCCATCAACTCACCGCTGTGGATGGCCAGGCAGCCCTGGTGTAGAACAGAGACAGCTCCACTACCAACAACTCACCGCTGTGGATGGCCAGGCAGCCCTGGTGTAGAACAGAGACAGCCCCACTACCAACAACACACCGCTGTGGATGGCCAGGCAGCCCTGGTGGATGGCCACGAGAGAAGCGGAACAGGCGGTGTCCAGCACCATACAGGGACCGGTCAGATTGAAGACGTAAGACAGGCGGCTGGCCAGGACGGCGTTGCTGATCCCTGTGGCCGTGTAATTGTTTACCTTGGTCGTCTTCCCGCTGAACATGAATCCGTAGTCGTTGTTCATCGATCCTGAAACAAACATTCCGTTGAACATAATTATATAAAAGACAAAACACACTGACAGCTTTCAGTGACGCTAAATGAACTTCGAAATTATGTGACAATTGATCATCATTAATCTATCGCCTTTGAAACGGAAACTGGACAGGCTCAAAAAGAAATGTAATCAGACAAGGGGAGCGCTGAGGTCTGACAAGGATTCCTGTTTTAAGGGCCCGATATTATAGAACGTCGACTCACGAAGTGACAAAGAGACAAGGTAAAAGATGTAATTTTGAAACGTTGAAACAAGAATGAGAAATAGCTTTGTCAGAAAGACAGAGTGGTGATGGTGTTGGAAAGGGGGACGGTCTCACGAACCGACGAAGACTCCGGTTCTGGATCCCGAGATTTGTTTCCTGGTGAAGCCGGCGTCTTGCAGAGCCATGTGGGTGCAGTCCAGCAACAGACATTGCTGAGGGTCCATCTGACTGGCCTCGTAGTCGTTGATGCCGTACAAGTCGTTGTCGAAACCTCTGACACTAAATAAGCACGCACGTACACACACACACACACACAAAACAACAACAACAACAACAACAACAACAACAACAACAACAACAACAACAACAAAAACTGTGTAACTCATATGCAGATGGGGAAAAAATATGCAAAAGCACTCATAGCTGCCGACAGAATACTATGTTCAACTCTGACTAGCAATTGCGCATTGACTACATTCCTTTGCATTTCAAATGTCCGCTAGGCCTACCTTTTTTCCTTTTTCTTTTTTCCTTCTTCTTTTTTCTCTCTCTCTCTTTGTTCCTTTGTCGGTGGTAGTAGATTTCTTTTTCTTTTCCTTTTTTTCTCTCCAAATAAAGGGTCACTCAGTAAGTATCCATTTGGGTCGGTGGGATCAAGGACAGAGACAGAGAGAGAACTCGAACTCGAAAATATTATTTTGCAAGGATTGTGTTTTAGGTTCAGTCAAAATCTAGCATCTATTTATTGTTAAGCTACTGATGATTAAAAATAAAATTGCATGGCATCATTTCTATACATATTCGCACACATAAGTGCAATTTTATGTATAAAATGTCTACAGGGACATAGGCACCTCCACACAAAAACAGCATGTTAACAGCGCCAGATGCAAACAATGCCTATATCATTGAGTTATACATGTGTTAGCATACAACCAGCAGACGAGGCACTAGAACATTTGCAAAAACAATGATTAATATAAAAAATATATTAAAAAAAGCAATCAATGCTTATCTTCTAAACATCAATAAGACACACAGACACAGAGACGGAGACAAAGCAAGACAAAAACAGACACATACAGACAGGCAGCCTAACTGACAGCCCGCACGCACGCACGCACGCACGCACACACACACACACGCGCACGCACACTTGCACGCACGCGCACACACATACACACACACACACACACACACACACACACACACACACACACACTAACACTAACACTAACACTAACACTAACACACTCACACACAGTTTATGTACTGTTTTGCCCACGCTGGGAAACCTTCCACGTACAAATCGGGCTACGAAACACTGGCGCTAACAGTTGTAAGTCTCTCTAAATGCTGTCATTATATTTTCCTAACTATGCTTTATGTTGCCAGAACATTTTCCCAACTCATTGGTACGTTGCCAGGACATTAAGAATGTGAAAGGAGAAGGGATCTGACCATCACAAATCTGTTTATTTCTTGCTTAAGTATAAGGTCCGCTTCGTTTCAGTTCCTCCTTTCTCACAAGCCTGCGACCTGACTACTGTGCGGTTCTGTGAACACAACTGAGTCTGATTTAGAACGGCATTTTGCTGCTATGTCTTTGAGGAGGTTTGCTAAAAGATGGATCTTTGGATTGCATCTTTAATTGTGTGAAAAATACCACCTTTTTTGAAACACTAAAAGTTTTCTTACGTTTTGAATCTAGCCTGTATTGATGTTATTTTTTACTGTAGTTCTATGGCCGTAGGCGCTGTATAGGCACTGTAAAAGTATACCATGATGATGACGATGACGATGATGATGATGATGATAATAATAATAGCTGTGTCTTAGAGTGCCCTTTCTTATTTGAGCCCTAGGCGTGTACATTCATTATCACGCTAAAAACAGCTGACATTAAAACACACAATGTTAGTACACACAAATCTGTCTTCAAACATCTGACCCCACCCTCCCCACTCCAGTACGCACACACACACGAGAGACTTCAGCCTACCTGGCCAGGTGTGAAGAACGCGGCGTTCTCACCGTGGCCTGCATTTCCAGCGATGCGCACAACCCCCCCCCCCCCCCCCCCCCCCCCCCCCCCCATGTTGCCCGGCGCCAGGCCAGGAACGTCCACGTTGGCTGACCAACGCACAGAGCTGCTGGCACAACCCATCTCTGTCTCTGA
This sequence comes from Alviniconcha strummeri, assembly GCA_963584105.1. NCBI lineage: Eukaryota > Metazoa > Mollusca > Gastropoda > Provannidae > Alviniconcha > Alviniconcha strummeri. The sequence goes on from OY757541.1 coordinate 44,858,872, forward strand.
GCTCTGGCGGCCATTCACTGACACTCTTCCCTAACGTCTACAGCCGGCACTGGTGGCTAGACTGTGGCGGCTAATGTCCCTGTGACAGAACTCGCCATAATGAACTTTGAGTCGTGTGTCATTGTCCACACAATGCAGAAACAGAGTGACGCATACGCTGGAATATCAGAATGCATGCACTGGGCTAAGGTGGCCAATCACTGACGTTAACATCGAGAATCCTGCCCAGTCAGGTACTTAGCAGCCATATATATAACCAAAGTTAACTCTCTACATAACATTCATAGACCCGTGTGCAAAATGTGGTTTTTCCCACAATGGCATCACACGAGAGGTGCGTCCAATCGTCGGTTTGCTGAAGGGTTTGATTAGCATTGCAGCCAGACAGAATCATACTCGTCAGTTATTTTAGTCATTCAAAAAAACTGGGAAGTGTTTCGGGTTCTGAAAACCGTCATTGGAATGGAGAGCAGCGATTTACTTTAGTAGTAGTAAAGTCACGTACGGATTTGCATGATTTATGGTTCCTGCACTTTGATTCCGATCACCACCCAAGCCACTCCAACGCCAGACCCACCTCCGCCTGCCCGATGCTTCCTGCCCATTTAGTCGTGTCGGTTAGCAGACGAAAACCCAGTCACCCTACTGTCCTTTGCTCCGTGTCTTTCAGGTTATATTTAGATACCACCTAAACGGTGCCTAGCTAACGGCAAGGTGCGACTAGTGCTCCGGCTTTCATAAAAGATCCTGGTGAACACACACACACACACACACACACACACACACACACACACACACACGAATACACGCTTACACACATTCGCCCACACTCACACATGCGCAGTTCTAATTATCAAACCAATAATGAGTTGCATATATACATCCCCCCCCCCCCCCACCAACTCCACCCCCGCGCGCACACAAATATTGTTTACATACATTAAATCACATAGTACACGCGCACACACACAACACACATACACACACACACCACACACGCGCGCGCGCGCATACATGCACACGCCCGCGCACACACACGCCCGCGCGCACGTACACACACACACATACACGCGCGCGCGCGCACGCACGCACGCACAGATACACGGATATACACATATACATGCAACACACACACACACACACGCACGCACACACACACACACACACACACACACACACACACACACACACACATACACACACACGCACACACACACACACATACACACACACACAAACACAAACACACACACACACACACACACACACACACACACACACACACACACACACACACACACACACATACAGATACACACAACACACAGAAATACACCCTCGCGCGCGCGCGCGCGAGCTCACTCACACACACACACACACACACACACACACACACACACACACACACACACACACACACACACACACACGCTTACGTCTAGCTCCTTTGTAGCCTACATGGACTTCACGCAGGGTATCAGTGTTGCCACACAAGCCCACAAACAGAGAGAGGAACAGTCGGACCAAAGTCGTAGCATAAAAATATGCTCGGCGACTCTTTGTGTCCAATACTCTTCCCACGACTTTGTCATGCCAGTATCCCTTTCCCCAACTGAAACTCTCCACTTCTGACAGTGACCTTTACTCTGACCCCGAGTCTCTTTTACCGGTATCCAGTTTGTGATGCGACAATATATCAGACCTAGGGTTTGCACCAGAGCACTTAGTATAGCCTAATAACTGTCTCTACTTGTGATAATACTGCCATGATCCAAACAAATAAAGGCCTCAAAAGAACGTTATTTATTAGGACAAACACACAATCTGCAAATTGTCGGGGTAATCCCCTTGATCAGGCTACAAAACGACACTTAAACCACAGTTAAACGGTGAAAAACTGTGGAAAATGAGACGAAAAGCTAAATCGCTGACGGCGGTATTTGGTTGTTACGTGTTGCCGTCTCGGGGCACGTTCTATATACCATATAGAGTCACGCACCAGTTTATAGTTTCACTTCAATCAAAGTCCCCATTTTTACTATAACCTGAAGATGACATGACAGTTTCATAGATCCGATTCTTCAGCAATGATGTCTGAGTCTGCAGAGTTAACTCTCCTCAACGATATCAAAACAAATGTTTCCAAAGGTATTATGTGTATTTTTAAGGAAAAACTAACAATAAAAATTATATCATATTGTATTCAGCTGTCAGCTCATGAAGTCATATTTGCCTTCTGATAGGTCATTTGATGGACATGTTTATTTATCTTTAAGAAATATTGTGTTAGAAAATAATTTGTCAGTTCTTTCTTTGGCTTATCACCTCATCAGTAGTCCCATTGGTCATTTAATTTGAATTACGTGTGTCTTTGTTTTTGTTTTTGTTTTTACATCAGATGGGGCAGTGGGTGTGTGTATATGTATTAGAGTATATATAGGTGTTGGTGGAATGGATGAAAGTATGGGTGATAGTTAAAATAAGGATATCATCGGGAGAGGGGTATATTTATTAGAGTAAATAATTATAGGGTTGGCTGAATGAAAGTTTGTGTGATAGCTAAAAAAAAAAAAAGTAAGGGAGAGTTTCTATAAAATACATTTTGAGAATCATCGTGTGAGTATAGGACATTTAGGGTGTATGAATGTGTTAGCATATGCGGATATATATGGCCCTATGAGTATGGGGTATAGATTCGGTAAAACTGATTTTCAGTGTGGATACAGACACAAACATATATATATATGGTTTTTTGCTAACTTCTTTTTTAACATAAATTTCTGTTGGTGCAACTTGCTGATACATGCTGATACACGTTGTTAGCATGCTAATTGTAAGATCAGTCTAATATTACTTCTGTGAAAAGACTTTACATTTTAAAAACGGAAGAAGAAGAAACAAGTCTGGGCAGAAAACTGAGTCATATAATGGCGAACGGAGAAGTCCCCGACATCTACAGTTGTTGAGGCACCACGTCACGTCACTTCACGCAAAGCCACATACATGTGTGTTTAGCTGTAACCTGCCACCTGTACTTCTGGCGGAATGACCGGGATCTTTCGTGTGCTACTGCGGTAAAACAGGGGTGGAACGAATACCGACATAAAGATCATGAGTCATCACAGAAAAGTCACCTAGCCTAGAGAAGAAAATTCCCGCGCCGTTCCTGTCGGCCTCGACCATTCGATCATGAGACCGGTGCTCTGACCACTGAGCTTAACCCTGATCCCCAGTGGCGTCAGTCAGTAAGGCTCTCTGAAGAACCCTTCCGGGGATCCGGTTTGGTCTAGCGGTAAGGCGTTAGGCTGGTAGGCAGAGGGACCGCGGTTCGAATCCGCTTCGGCTCTCTTTTCTCTTCAAAAGTTGTGATCTGTGGACACTGTCTTGTGACTTTGTCCCTCACAATTATGAAACATTAAAATGGCTCTCATCGCTGCCCACCTTAATACAGAAGTCATTCCGGTGGTGACAGTGTAGCGATAGGTATATAATCTCCCTCTCCCCCCACCTACATACCCCCTTCCCCCCTTTTCCCCGTCCCTAATAAGCCTTATGGTTTCTGTGGACGTTAAGCACCCTGTTTACTTACTGAAATCTTCCGTTCAGGCTGTAGACAGACGTTTAACCCGGTCTCATCGGTGTCCCATCTGATTTTCTGTTTATGTTTGCATTAGCAGCAAAAGACTTTATCAAAACATCTGCCAGTGTGCATAACAGTTCTCCTTACACTTGAGCATGTCATCGGCAAGGGGTTAAAGTACTAATCATTGGTGCAGTTTTAATCCCCTGAGTTTGTTCAAGTTGACTGCAAATAAGTGTGTGTGTGTGTGTGTGTGTGTGTGTGTGTGTGTGTGTGTGTGTGTGTGTGTGTGTGTGTGCGCGCGCGCGCGCGAGCGCGCGCTCACCAATATACAAGTAAAATTGGCGTCGCTGGTGGTAAAAAAGAGACATGGGTCTGGGCTGGTGGTCTTGCTGGTGGTCAGAAACGACACGGGTCTGGCTGGTGGTCAAGAACAACACGGGTCAAACGGGTCTGGCTCGTAGTCAAAACATCACACCATCGATCGCCCGGAACACACGCGAGTGCGCGCACTAACACACACACACACACACACACACACACACACACACACACACACACACACACACACACACACACACACACACACACACACATAATCTCGCACCCCCTCACTTCCCCCTCTCTCTCTCTCCCAGTCTCTCTCCACCTCCCATCCCCCAAAATCATCAGTCAGCCAGTGAAGACGGCAGCAGCATAATCAACATAAAATCAAGTACAGCATCCAATGCTTGTGAAAGGGTTAGACTCAGGGACCTATATATACATAGGTCTATGGTTAGAGTAGCTCAGAGTAGGCAGAAGTAATGAGAACGGTTTTAAGAAATGTTTTGAGCTGTGAAAGAGAACTGCAGCGTCGAATGTTCGAACCCTGATCACTTTATGCAAGCCTTTGTGTTGCACGTATAATTTATTGTCAATCAGTGCTTTCTACCATCAAGGAAGTGCACTCGACTATTGTGCACACGCGAAACCTTACGGCTGTTTGTCCACGCATAATAATGCGGTAAAAAGACCCATTTGCCCTTTAAGGTATAAAGTGCAACAAAGGCGTCTTTGACCGATCAGTTAAGTCGTAAACTGAGGTACAGACAGGGAACGTCCTGGACTTCCGGAGTGACTGTCTGGTTTTGAAGGGGAACTTTCAAGAAACCCATCCATTTCGGCTGGCCTGCAGGTGTACGGGTTGCTGACGTCTTTGTTGGCACCATGCCTTATTAAATGTAATTTCTAGTACAGGAAGGCGAAGCGGGTGATAGCTGGCGTGTTCAGAGTTTATGGAGAGTTCGTAGGCAGACACAAAAAAGCGTCTTCGTCGAAAATAATATAGTACTGTCAAGCGTATTTATTTTGTTTATTTTTTTGAAGTCGGCCTCACTTCGGCCTGTTTACCGGCTAACGACGAAACCACAAACATTAAACTGCATTATTTTTACTCACATTATATAAAACTTATTTTTAAAGTTAAAATACATTCATATGTTGTCACCACCAGACTGATTTAATGTTTCAGTAGGAAGTGATGGACAAAGTATCAAGACAGTGTCTACAAACCACAACCTTTTTGAAGAGAAATGAGAGCCGAAGCGGTATCGAACCGAGGTCCTTCCGCTTACCAGCCTAACGCCTTACCGCTAGGCCAAACCGGCTCACAATGTCCCAGCACCTAGCACGAACTATTGATAGGCACCCGATCCCCTCTCTCCCCTTTCCCTAACAGACCGTTTGTTGCCGCTGACAAACAAGCAAACAGGAGTCAAAGTCCACACGCCACAATGCAGACCAGAATAAACAGGCAGCTGTGCACAGAAATAACAACAAAAACAACAACAAAATAAAATACAAAACCAAATAATCTCTCGGATAGTTTCTGTAGGCCTTGTTGTTGTGCAAATACTCTTTGTGCATTTAGCTTGCAGGCGTGATAATGCGGTAAAAAGACTTTTGCCCTTTCATGTGTAAAGTGCGTAGAGCAGGGACGTCCAAGATACACAGTAATGTTTCGCAAAAACTGTTTCTCATGATTCTTATTAAAGGTATCACAGGCCTTGCTTTTCAACAAGCATGCCATTTTGGCGAATGTCAAGGTGCTCCAGAGCTACTTGTTTTTCTCTTGAAAGGCACTAGAGCATTTTATGGATCTGGCTCTTCAACAAGAGCGTCTGTCGAAATAATTCGCAAAACTGAAATATGAACAAGGACGTCCTGGCCTTTTAGAGTGGCGACAGCCAGTGAGACTGGTTTTGAAGTGGAATTTTCAAGAAACCCGTCCATTTAGGCTGCAGGCTGTACGTATTGCTGACTTTAGTCTTTGTTGGCACCACGCGTTACTAAACGTAATTTCTCCTTCAAAACGTTTGTGCGTGTTTTTTTATTTGTGTGTGTGTGTGTGTGTGTGTGTGTGTGTGTGTGTGTGTGTGTGTGTGTGCGTGCGTGCGTGCGTGCGTGTATGCGTGCGTGCGTGCGTGCGTGCGTGTGTGTGTGTGTGTGCGTGTGTGTTTGCGTATGTATGTGTGTGTTTATGTGTGCGTATGTGTGTGTTTACGTGTCCGTGCACTTGTATGTATGGGAGGGGTACTTACGTGTTGTTCCTCTTTACTTTGCTTTATTTATCGGATACACTGTATGTTTAAAGTTCTGTTACAGTTAATCTTGTTCAAGATAAGTACTGTGACCACTATTGCAATACATTAATTGCTTTGTATTCGCTATTAGGATGTATTCAAAATGATAAAAATCGTGGGTGAATAATACCAGCAAAACATTCTGAAAACTGCCGGGTTTCCAGAACCTACGGCAGTTGCAGTTTAGACGGAACCATACCCAGCCACTATAACAAAGATTATATCTTTGAGTATAAGACACGAGCTGGGGGCAGAGGTCGGCCTCAGTTCCGGCCGGGGTCAAGGGATTACGAGAAATATTCATGAATATCCGTCGCTTCGGGACTTTCTTAAACTCCTTAGTGGGTTTTCACAAAGCTTTGTGCTGGTCAGCAGGTTAGTCAATCAATCGATCAGTCGATCGGCAAGCCATCAAATCAGGTTCATTTGTCCATCCGGACAAGTTTAAATGTCTATGCCAAATTACCTTTCAAATGAACCAAAAGCTCAAATGAAACAAAGCACCATAAAATGAATGTTTCTTTATTTCCGCTGGAAAATATAAAAACAAAATTCTTTTGTAAATAGAAAGTGGGACAGACAAAAGAAAAAGAAACAAGCGATTCTAGCGCTGACATGCATACCCACTACATCAAACTATTGTGTATAGTTGCATTTTTAAGAGAGAATGGGTCCGGTGCGTAGGGGCTGTTTGTATTTTTCTGCTATGAATGGCCTTTTGTAGTCTTCGCTTGTGACTGCCTACATGAATGCACTGCGTGTATCTGGCGCTGTGTGACATTTTCGCACCAGTTGTTTTTCACTGCTGATTTTTTTCCATTTCCGTTGCAATCGCTGTCTCGTTTTATATGTAGGGGTGTAGGGGGAAAGTGAACACGGAACACACGTCAGTCAGTTCCTCCTCTTTTATTAACACAAGGACCAACCTGGAATTCACCAGAGAAAATATTATACATTCAAATATACAAATAAACAACAATGACATCATACAAGTTGTCAACAATAATACTGACTAGTCTCTCGACCCAAAAATACACAAACAATCAGCAGCAGCCGCAAACAGGAGCCAGCTCAGCAAACACCTTGCTAAGTACATGACAGAATAAAAACAGTCACACTACCAAAAGTACTCATACCGATTATCGGTCAACAGTGTACTACTATCAACAACAGTACAATAGTGCCACATACAACTCAAAAATAGGGATGCATTATCGAAGTAAAATCCCAACAATGATCATTATGGTTTTGTCCTGGATTAATACAATCAAAAGAATAAATCAGCAACAACAACAACAACAAACTACACACACACACACACACACACACACACACACACACACACACACACACACACACACACACACACACACACACACACACCTCAACTAATAGCTTCCAATGTTATAAGCGCAATACTGCAGGTCTACAAAACGCAGTTAGTCAAACGAACCTCAAGACAAAAAATATCTGGACACAAGCGGTCATCAGCTGCGGCCTCGCATGCTCCACCCAGACTGCTGTAACCAAAGTTCATTGTCTCAACCATCGGGCATAATTATAATGCAGTCACATCCACATCTCTAGTAATTATCTCACATGTGAGCCTCACAAGCCCCAGATGTAGCACACAACAAAACAGTATTCAAAAATACACATACTAATACAAAAAAATTAAAATCGTAAGTACGGACTAAGTATGACTATCTATCAAAGAACATTATAAACAAGCTGGCCGGGAAAGGACATGTGCAGCCGTTCCATAATTAATCTAATACATTTACAAAAATAAACTGTATCGACATAGAACCTAATAGTTATCTATTCACATACTCCAACTAGGGATGTTTGTTTACATCGGAAGTGTCATGGCGAATAGAGCAGGAAGGGAGAGGATTATAGCCAAGACTATGTGCTGTCATTACTGTTTCTACGCTACAGTGAGACATGCGGCCTAAACCGAGCCCTAACCCCATCAGCAGTGAGCCTTTAATTTATTTTTTAATCTTTAATTGTTTCATTTCTGACGCATGTATGCCAGCTGTGTTTGATGATGATGATGAGTTGATGCTTAATGTCCTCAGATGTCATGAGACATATTAGGGACAAGTTGTGACCAATGCCGAAGCACGGTTCAATAAATCTTTACGTCCACAGAAACCAGAAGGCTCGTTAGGACGGACAGCCCAGGACGTCCACCTCGACTCTCACACAGCTCCTGAACTATGGGGTGTGTTTGATGATGATGTGGGGCTTTATGTCCTCGGATGTCGGGTTGATATATTAGGGACAAACTGTACAAAACTCTTAAAAGTAAAGATGAGTGGGGGGGGCCGGGGGGGGGGTGAGAGAGTCGCTTTGGCTTCAGTACGTGTAATCATGTCCGGGGGGCAGCAAGGCGCCTACTGTTGCATAAAAAATACATTTTGTCGTTGGGAGAGCGTTTTACTGCGGATAAAAAACGACGACCACCTGCTCACAGCTGTAGATGGGCCTGTAATGAGGGCAGCATACATTAAAAACTGTTAATCCATTCAGCTTTTGTTAAAGGAAGAAACCTTGTTAAAGGACGAACACTTAAAAAACTGATTATGGTTTAGAGATTCTTCTCCCCAGCCACGCGGCCGGGGAGCGACGCAGTCGGTCGCCATTCCAGTTTCAACATGCGTGACATGTTCTGGGCGACAACGACGCGCCTGCTACTGTTTAAAAATCCATTGTTCGTACAGAAGTCTATTTTCAGTTAAAAGGAGGCAAAAAGTCTCATGGCCTTAAAAACTTAGGCATATGGGTAGTCATAATATGCAAAAATCGCACGTAGAAAAAAGGGAGACAAAAAGTCTCGTGGCTGTGAAAAACAACAGCCACATAGGCATTTGGATATTGATACTATGCAAAAGTCGCATAGTAATCTTACATAGGTTAGTAACATATTATGGGGTTTGTTATTATTTAAGAAGAGAAGAGTAAGGCACTTGCCGCGCTGGGGCGTTGGAGCGTTGGTCACGCTCGGCAAGCACGGCGGAGGGTTAGCGGTGTTCAGGGAGCTGAACGCAGCGCTTCCTCCACCGAGCCCTGTCGTCAGTGGGGGTCACCCTTCGCTTCCCCCAACCCCGGGGACGAACCCCGGCAGGTCACGGGGGAGCGGTGGGTGACGCAATGCGGACGTCACGGGGTGTCCCTCATTCTACAGGCAGGCTGCCATGGGACAGTTTGGCGGCGGCACGGAGAAGGCTCCAACCCTCTCGCTGGTGACGCACTGCCAGGCTTTGGATGCACATTGGAAGTCCCAGGCTGATGAGTTTATCAGTCAGGGGTTTAACCTGATCTGTGCAGTTTATACATTGGAATAATATATGACAAAAAGACACTGGCTCACCGCATACACAGGGTGTGGGCACAAACATGACCCTCCACCAGTCCATGTGTATCCGGTGCATGATGCGTGCAAGGTGTGTCGGCACTCCAGGGAAGAAGATTCCGTCCCTGCAGGGGGAGGTCCGATCGGCCCAGTCTCTGGCTAGTGCCTGGGTGCGAAACTCCTCCCCCCAATGTCTCCACACCTGCACAGTTAGCCTGGAATAAATATCGGCCAGGCCGAGGTCGAGGTTGACTGCCGCCGACTCGGTTCCCTGGGCCCCTCTCTTCGCTGCCCTGTCACCGCGGGTGATCAGTTGGTGTGTCGTGGTCACGATCTCGCTCACCAGATCCTCCCGTGCGTTGGCAGAGTTGGATCCGATGGAGGAGAGCGCGGCCTTGGAGTCGCTGCAGATGACTATGGCTGACGGCGGGGTATGAATGGCGCTCATATGTAGTAGTGCCATCAGAATGGCCACCAGCTCAGCCGTGTAGACCGACACGGCTGGTAGAGAGAACGAGTGGGTCATGTTGTTGAACTCGGGAACAACAAATGCGGCACCTGCGCCGTCATCCAACACAGACCCATCGGTGTAGATCTCTAAAAAGTTCTTGTAGTTCCTTTCCAGGAACTCGTTGGCTACAAACTGCGCCACAAGCGGGTTCTCCTCCTTTCTCAGGTTCCCCATGCCCACCTGGACGTTCGCTCTCTCCATCAACCAGGGAGGGTAGGGGTGAATGGGCCTCTCAGCCACCCGGGCCCCATCCACCCCCGCTCCTCGAACCAGGTCGCGGATTGAATCGCATATGGATGAGCAGAGCCGTCCCTGGGCTGGGCCTCGAAAGGACTCTTCTACTTCCTGCGCCGTAGAGTTGGACACTGTCTGGCAGCGGAACTTGTACTTGGCTGCACTAAGCTGGATGTGCTGCCCCAACGGCAGCACACCCGCTTCCCTATACACCAGACTGTGGGGCGCAGACTGCGGTAGCCCGAGGGCTATCCGCAGTCCGTGTACCTCAATCCGGGTGAGACGGGCCAGGCCCGTGTCGGTGATGTGCGGCATGGCCTCCAGGCCGTAGGTCAGTCGCGAGCGCACCAGGCACCGCACCAGACTGACGAGGGTCTTTGGGGAGTTAGCCCAGGGCTGCGCGCTGAGGACTTTGATGAGGTTGAGGGCGCGAGAGGCGTTCCTCGCGTTGTTGTCCACCTGTAGATTGGTCCGCCCTTGGCGACTGAAGCTCACGCCCAGGTATTTGACGTTCTTGGAAGCGAAGATACAGTCATCGTTTATCCTGACATGTAGATTCCTGTTGAGAAGATTGTTTGTGTGGAACGGGATGAATACAGTTTTGGGGATGGACAAGGTAAACCCGTTCTCCCTCATAAACCGTACCACTCCGTCCACCGCCGCCTGAAACAATTTCATGAACCGCTTGACCGTGGTGCTCTTCTCCAGGAACAGACGCCGGATGTGTGTGTGTCCAACATCGGCGTACATGGTTATGACCACCTTCCCAGTCACTGCCGTGACGACGTCGTGGACCATGATGTTGAAGAGTAGCAGCGCAATGACAGAACCCTGTTTTCACAGCGGACATGGCCCCTTTCCACCGGACCTGCATCGAGCGCCCGGATAAAAACGTCTTGATGTAGTCGTACATCTTACCAGAAATGCCTATTTTCTGGAGTTTCTGCAGAAGCTTGGCGTGCCAGACCTGGTCGTAGGCTCGAGAAACGTCGAAAAAACAAGACAAGAGGACCTTCCTCTTCCCTAACGCCCTCCCGACGTGTTCTCCCAGCTTTACCAGATGATCCGTGACACCCCGCCCCCGTCGGAAGCCGGCCTGACACGCAGGAAAGACTTTCTTGGACTCGCAGAAGTATTCGAGACGGTGTTTGACCACCCTCTCGAACACCTTTCCCAGATGGGAAGTGAGGGAGATGGGCCGGTAGCTGCCGAGCTCCTTCCTGGGTTTGCCGTGCTTGTGGATGGGAACGACTACGGCGTGTTTCCATCCCGAAGGGACCGCGCCTCCCTCCCAGCACCTCTGGAAGAAGCCCAGCACAGTCTTCAGAAAAGACTCGGGCGCCTCCCTCAACATATGGTACGACACTGTGTCCACGCCGGTGGACACCTTGACCTTCTTGATAGCCGACAGGGCTCGTTTGATTTCGGCGAGAGTCAGAGGGGAGTTAACCGTCAGACTGTCGTCGGGCTCCGGGTCAGAGTAGTCGGCATCCATATCACGACGGCGTCGGCGCATGTCCGCAGGGAGACTGTCGCAGTCACTCGCCTCGGCGAAGGCTTCGGCGAACGCGTTCGCCTTGGCCTGGTCCGTGCTGTAGACGCTGTCACCCTGCCGTAAGTCGTACTCGGGGGCAACGACTTGCCCTTTCATCTTTTTGATCTTCCTCCTCACTGCACCCAGGTCCTGTTTGTCGGTCGACACGGAATCTGCAAAAGACATCCAGTGGTCCTTCTTGGCCTGAGCAAGAGTTCTGTTGCAGTTTCGGTTGGCCGCTTTCATGTCCTCGTGCGTCTCCGCGTTCTGGATTCTGCAATAGAAGCGGTACCTCATTCTTTTCTCTTTGACTGCCTCCTCGCAGTCCTTATTCCACCAGGGGTTGCTGTTCGGGCGTGGAGTGCCACTGCTGGAGGTGGGGATAGCTACCCTTGCCGCTGCCAAAATGGAGGAGATTATCTGACTGTTGACCTCCTCGATGTCGGCCTGGCCTATGTGGATATCCTTGGATCCCAGCAGACTCCGAAACAGGTCCCAGTTCGCCTTGTCGTAATTATACTTGGATACCGGAGCCGGACACCCTACCTCAGCTGTACCGCACATACTGATGACGATGGGCAGGTGGTCGGAGGAGAGTGAGTCCTCTCCCGCCTCCCATCCCACCCCGTCAGCAATATCCGCAGAAGCGAAGGTCAGGTCAATGGCCGTCTGGCCCTGATCCGACCGATCCGGTATCCTCGTGAACGACCCGTCATTCAGCACGATGAAATTACTGTCGTTGATCTGGCCGGTTAGCGTCGGGCTGGAGTACTCGAAGCCCTTCTCCCAACTGCTGTCCCGGACATTGAAATCACCCGTGACCAAGCACCTGCTACCACCGCCCACCTCGCTCAGCCACTGGAAAGTGGTGCACTTAGCGGGGGTGTAACAGTTGACCACAGTGAAGTCAGCCCCGGCCTTTCACTCGCACCCGAACGGCACAAGAGTATCCGTTGGGAGGGCCCGAGGTCTCGGCTACTTCACTGGCTTGGACATTGAGTTTAATGTAAATGCAGACCATCACTCTGCCGTCCGGGGCGACCGGGCCGCAGACCGGCGGGTAATAATACCCTTCGAGTCTGGGCAGGTCGCCCGGCCGACAGTGCAGTGACTGCAGAGACAGAATTTCGTAGTCCACGTGGGAGACGTGTTGGATCAGCTGAGCTGCATTCCTCTTGACGGCACGACAGTTCCACTGCATGATCTTAATACTGAACTTGGCGTTGGAAAAGAGTAGATATAAGACAGATTAAAAAAGAACAATCCGTCGGTCAACGAGTGGCCGAGGATAAGTCCTTGTCGCCTGAGCGGGCCAGGCCCGTCAGACCCTGACCGGTGAGCTCGCTGATGAGCGTCGTCAGGTTCCTGAGGAGGGGCTCACGGTCCCCCGTCAGTCTCGTCTGCAGAAGGCTGATCATCAGCTTCCACAGAGAGACGTCGAGGGACTGAGACCCCCCTGCGCCTTGCTGTGGCTCTACGCCGGCTGTGTCGAACAGCTCGTTGAGCTCTGTCCTCAGGTTTTCACGCTGGGGAGCTGGTGTTATCTCCTGAAGCTTCTTCTCCAGGATCTTGGTCTTGCGCTGCTCCAGGAGCAGCTGGTACTGGAGGGAAGCGGTCTTCAGGCCGGCTTTCCCCGTCTTCTGCTTGCGCACCCTCCTGCGCTTGGTCTTGGGGCTGTGCATCGCTTCTTCCACGGCATTAGTGCCGAAGGTTCCGCTGCAACCCGCTGACTTCGTGGGTGCTGTATCTGAGCCGGCCTCCGGCAGTGGACTAACCGGTCTCCCGGTGGGCGCTCCTCCTGTGACGTCGGCCAGACTTGCGAACAGGTTGGCTACCGCTAGAGCGGTCCTGTTTTTCTTGGCCCCAGGGGCGGACACCGACGCCGGCTTAGGGTTCGCCTTGTTGGTGGTTCTGGGGACAGGGCCACGACCCGTTCCTTGGCCCATCCTGCCGCCACGCCCCGCCGTCACACTGGCGTACGACAGCGGGGGGCCGCTTCCTGACCTCAGGGATGCGGCGGCCACGCTGACCAGGTCACGCGACCAGCAGCCGTCCACCGCGTTAGACGTCGGTGTAGCGGGCCTCTGCTCGCGTGGCTTGAGGTCAGCGCGTGCCCTCTCCATGGCCACATTGAAGGGCAGGTACTTCTTGCTCCGGAGAATGTTGGCCCGCTGACGGATCAGCACCTCCGGGCAACCTTTGAAAGCGGCCGAGTGGCGGCCGTTGCAGGTGACGCATGACAACTCCTTTGAATCGCAGTTGTCATGCGTGTGGGTGCTTTTGCCGCATCTGGAGCAGCGGCTCTGTCGGGACCAGCACTGTTGTTTGGTGTGCCCAAGCGTCTGGCACTTGGTGCACCGTCGCACCGGCGCGGCATACGCCTGCACACAGTACGGCGTGGAGCCCAGCCAGACCTCTTCCGGCAGCTCGGTTGCCTCGAGGCTGATTTTAACGGCCATGGAGGGCTCGTTTTTCCTGTTGTTGAGTCTGGTGACTCCGGCTACCCGGTGGCCCCCAGACTCAAGATCCCTCCTCACCAGCTGCAGTTCCTCGCCTCCCATGGGGATGGGTCCAACGACACCTTCAACCACAGGTCGTGGGATTCTGGCACCGATGGGAACGCCCCCAGGGAGCGCTTCCAAACGTGCCAGTTTGGTTTGCTGGTCCTCCGTAGAGCACCCGATCAACCACTTCCCGGACGGGAGGGGTCTTATGGAGCTGACGGCTCCAACCGCGTTGGCCAGCAGCTGGCTACGGTGCCATGGGCCCAGCTTGTCGAAGCGGGCCGTTCCACCACCGAGGTCGTGGATCACGACCGGGTGGTCGACAAAGGCGGGAGCCCTGGAGCCCTGTTGTGACGACCTCCTGCGGTAGCCACCCTGCGTGTCCTGTCTTGGGACGTTGGTCGCCTTCCGACCTTTCGGCGCCTCCTTGGGAGCGGCAGGCGCGTGCGCCTTGTCCTTCTTGGCAGGAGGAAGGGGCAAGCCCACCTCCCCTTTGTCTGCTTGGGCAGCAGACCGTGGAGTGGCGACCGAGATCGCAGTCTCGGACGTCATGGACTTCGTCGGGCTGGCTGGGGCGGATGACGGCGCCGAAGCGTCAGTCATACCTCCCTCCCCGATTTTGGAAATTTTGAGCGGGGTTTGGGAGGCAACTCCCTCCGCTCCGGAGCTCCCGCTGTCGCTAGGGCGCCTTCTCTTGCCTCTGGGGAGGCAGTCCTCACTCTCCGACCCGGAGGAATCCCCGTGGGAGGGAGGGGTGGTCTCGAGGGGGCCAGGCCCCTGCTTGATGCCAGTGTCAACTGGCCCGTCTTGCACGAGATCCCCTCCCGGGTCGGGCAGGATCTCGGCGGGCACTAGGCCCTTCTCCATGGCGCCGATCAAGGAGCAAATCCACTTACAGCTTATGTAAGAGATTAGTCTACTGATCCGCCACTACCGACCTGCTCGGCTGCTCCCAAACAGAACAGCAGGGGAGACTGCACACAAACTACAGAGGGGATGGGGGAACTACCCACAGAGGGGGACCCTGCACAAGAAGGGGGGGTAGGGAGACCTGCACAGAGAGAGGGAGACCTGCACAGAGAGAGGGGGGGGAACTACCCACAGAGGGGGGACCCTACACAAAAAGGGGGGTTAGATAGACCTTCACAGAGAGAGGGAGACCTGCACAGAGAGAGAGAGGGAACTACCCACAGAGGGGGGACCCTGCACAAAAAGGGGGGTTAGATAGACCTGCACAGAGAGAGGGAGACCTGCACAGAGAGAGAGAGGGAACTACCCACAGAGGGGGACCCTGCACAAAAAGGGGGTTAGATAGACCTGCACAGAGAGAGGGAGACCCGCACAGAGAGAGACCTGCACACAGAACCGACTGAGAGGGGGAACTACCCTCTGAGGGGGATCCTGCACACAGAGGGGGGTGACAGAGGGCGGAAGACCTGCACACAGGAAAGAAAGGGGCAAGTACCCACTGAGGGGAAACCTGCACACAGAGGGGGGTGACAGAGGGCGGAAGACCTGCACACAGGAGAGAAAGGGGCAAGTACCCACTGAGGGGAAACCTGCACACAGAGGGGGGGGGGGGGGGGGGTTACAGAAGGACCTGCACGCAAAAAAGAGGGGAGACTACCCACTGAGGGGGGACCTGCACACAGAGGGGGGTTTACAGAGGGACCTGCACGCAAAAAGGAGGGGAGACTACCCACTGAGGGGGAACCTGCACAAACAAGGGGGAGACAACCCTGCACAGAAAGCGCGGGAAGTTTGCAAACAAAGGAAGAGACACACCTGTCAAACAACGGAAATGAAACACCAGCACAAAACGGACGGGAAAGGCCTAAACAAAGGAAAAGGAACCTACAGTGGTGGGAAAGGACCTGGACAAAGGGAAAACCTACACAGGGGACGCGAAAAGCCTGCACACAGAAAGGGAGTCTAGAGCTAAAGACCTGCAAACTACGGGGGAGTACACACATACACAAAACACTAGATACCTAAACGACTTGGCTGAAACAGAGCAACACCAAAATCACACACTTACACCAAACACTGGACGGGAAGCTAAATATCTACTCGACTTTGCTGAAATAGAGCAACAACAAAATCATACACGTACACAAAACACTAGATGGGGGCCTAGATATCTAATCCACTACACTGGAAAAGAGCAAGAATACCAACACAATCGAGTAGGGAAAGAGAAAAAGAGAGACGAATCAGTACGGAAACAGAGGGAGAGGTTACAGGGTTTATACACGCAAAAGGAAGAGGGTACGCACAGACAAACACGATACCTTACAGACCGGGCAGGAGGAGTAGCTGGTCTCCGACACCTGGAGAACACCGGAATGTCCCACCAGGATCCCGAAGCACAGTAGACACAAACACGGTTAGTCCCAGGTATTCTGCAGGACACGTTACACACACCGAGCTGTCCTACAGAGTTCCCAAGGCACAGGTGAAACTCAGAACACAGGTTTCTCCTCAGCACCCGAAGAACACGGCACAAACACCGAGATATTCCACACGGATTCTGAGGCACACACACAAAAAACAGTTGATCCAAGGCCTGTGGTAAGACCGGTACGGAAATTCCACGACGATCCTTGGAGAAACAGAAGATTTTTAATCCCTGAGCGACACGGCACACACACCGAAGAGTCACACAAGGCTTAGACACGGATGGTTGGGCGAGTGCGACTTGCTCCACTCGCGTTGAAGGCTTGAATGTGATGATGGGGTGTGTTTGAGTGTGTTTGTGCCTTTATATGGCAGATTGTAAATATAAGGTTTGAGTGAGATAGTGGTGTTGATGACATTATCAAAATTTCTTTAAACTTAAGAGGTCTGAATCACAACAGTGTACATTTGTAACATTACAGCAATATATATATATACTGCTTTTTAAGAATCAAGAATATTCATTTGTCCTCTGTAAACACAGCAAATTCAAATTATGGCCACAAGCAAAATAAACAAACATAAATTATAACAAATAGTGTAGGCCTAGTACATTAACATATTGATTATATATACACACATACACTCTATTAGTATTACTATACATGTGTGTGTGTGTGTGTGTGTGTGTGTGTGTGTGTGTGTGTGTGTGTGTGTGTGTGTGTGTGTGTGTGTGTGTGTGTGTGTGTGTGTGTGTAGATATATATATATCACATACATACACTCTGCTAAAATATGCAAGTCAGTTTTGACACAGATTAAGAACAGATGTTTCTTTTCGAGTTTTCATCATTAACAAAAGGAATCCTGTTTTTCATCCTTTTTCTCTTACTTGTATAGCTAAAATGTTTGTAGATTCATTTTTCTTCAAATCAGTATAATCAGTATCAAATTTGGCATTTATATGTTCCCACTGTGGCATTTGAGAAGATGTAGGGAGGACTGGAATTGATTTAATATCTATGTTACATTCGTTAATCAAATCGTTTATATAATTTCTGATTGGCTGAATAGATATGTTTTGAGCATAATAATAAATATCGAAATCATATTAAGATTTTTACTGATGGTTCCTTTCTGGATTCATTAGATAGTGGAGCAGGATTTGTTATTCCTGAATCAAAAGTGCAAAAATCTTTTTACTTAGGGAAGGGTTTTTCCATATTTACATCCGAGTTATATGCAGTTGTAGGGGGAGCGGGGTGGGGAGTGAGGGAAGCAGGTTAGAATCATGGATGAAGAGCCACAAGTCAGAGGTTGCTATAACATAACTTTTATTTGTACACCAACCAACCAGGAAACCTTGTCTGTATTGGAAAAGACACAAGCAAACAAAACATTTAGAACATGAAAGCAAATGTAAAGTATAAACAACAGCAATTGTTTAATAACTACCATAACCATGCAGTTTACCTGTAGGTTACTATAATACATGACAAAATGATTAATAATCAAGCACAGGACTTGTGTGCCTGCCCTGCATTTAAAACCCATATTTCACAGAGTCGCGGTGAGTATACAAGAGACGGTCAGTCAATTAACTGATGAACTACCAGTATAAAATAGTATACAATAAAGTAACAGTAAAAAACACGGATTATCAAGCTATTTTTTCCTTAACTAAACAGGAAGAGTGAGATAATCGTTACAGCAGTTCCGCTTAAGCACACAACGAGATGGATAGTGACAAGGGTGGCATTTGGGACCATGCCGTAAGCGGGAGGAAGTCGGTCATAAAGTGACCGGCTCCAGCCTCGTTACCGGTCACTTTACTCAACCCCGTCCCTAATAAGCCTTATGGTTTCTGTGGACGTTAAGCACCATGTTTACTTACTTCGTTACTCAAAGCGTTACAGCATGTCACTGTTACTGACTAGCCGCAGAACATACCTGTGAACAACGTCAAGCGTTTTACTGACGCGGGTAGTGCATCAAGAATCAAAGCTGTTGATCTGGCTGCGCCTGTCTGCTCGGTTAGTGAACAGAGACAAAGACCTAATTAACACCACTGACGCGCATCACCGGCCAGTTCGGGTACATGCACAAAGACCCGGAAAGGATTTACAAGCTAAGTAGAGTGAAAGTCTGCGCGACCAAGACTCGGCCATACAAAAGCTGGATCGAAACAGAAATAACACGTCTCACAGTTTATACAATCATCCCTATGCATTAAACCACATTCAGCTAGTAAAATGAACATTCGACAACTATGAAGTCAACATCTTCAAAGTGTTAGCCATAATATACCACCGATTTCATACAGAAACATAGATCGGTAGGAAACTAAACAAATAAGTTATGCCGCACTGACAAAGTACCCATACTTTAGAGGGATAACTTTGCATCGGCAAAGCATCACTCAAACTGAACATCCAACAATGGCAACATAACATACTAGCTACATATCAGCTAACCAAGGTTGACATGCATTTTGGAAACACTGGTCATCTTGTGGCATAAAGGCTTAATATTTGAATGCACAAAACAATGTACAGACGCCATAGCGGCTGCAACCAGGCGGCAATCTGACGCCGAAATTACCCACGTACTCAAGAACCAAAATCAAGGCACCTTGTGAACATGGTAACATTATAAACATACATCATTTACATTAATGAGAAACAACAGAACAATAAGCCATAGAAAAATAACTGCTTACAGGCTCTCCCCTGAGATGAACACATGAACACCGGCCGCAACAGTAAACAAACAACCTGCCTCTGCAGGGACACTGGAGGAAAAGGGGACGCTGCCATGATGATGATGATGAATTGATGCTTAATGTCCTCAGATGTCATGAGACATATTAGGGACAAGTTGTGACCAATGCCGAAGCACGGTGCAATAAATCTTTACGTCAACGGAAACAAGAAGGCTCGTTAGGACGGACAGTCCAGGACGTCCACCTCGACTCTCACACAGCTCCTGAACTATGTAAGGACGCTGCCAGCCCAGCGCACAGGTTTTAACACCTTAGATAATTGGGGCCATAAAACCCCCACCCAATCAAAAAGGAAAAGGACCGGAAAGAAAGGATTAAAGGGTCATGGCCCGGAACATGTATAAAATACACCCGGTTACACAAAATTAATGGCATTAAACTATGTATGCAATATTCAGTTGGCAATATATAATTTTGTTATCTGTGTTGACTCAAAATCAGTTCTCTGTGCACTGAAAAGCTGGAACTGTAAAATGAGAGGGGATATATTTTATGAAGTAAAATATTTACTACATTGTATCATGTACAAGGGTATTGGGATTGACTTTTGTTGGGTACCGTCTCATTGTGGTCTTTTTGGAATGAAATACCAGACAAATTAGCTAAACAAGGTGCAATGAAAAACATGTCTGAGATATCATCCAATAACCTACTACTATCATCTTATGAGATTAATTCACTACTTAAGAAGACTGTATATAAACAAACTGAAAAAAAGTAAATTTGCGATACCTTCTTGTCCTAGATATTTAGCAAGAGTAATATACAAGTTACGTTTAAATTCATGGAACACTAAATATTCACAGAATGTGACATGCGTTTATAAAAAATCGTATCTGTTAAACACATACTGACTGAATGTCCTATTACTACAGAGTTATTTCAGAAGAATGGATATGACTTAAATGCTTACAACAATGTAAGAGATATTTTGTATAAAAATGATGTTATTACTAATATTGTCAAATCGATTGTTCATAGTCTTGGGGGAAAATTAGTATAAATAATAATTATATGTTTTTGCTTTTTGTTTTTGTCTAATATCACCTCGATGTGAACAGACATAAAATAAAATATTGATTGATTGATTGATTGACTGATTGTCCTGTTTGAAGCAAAGCATTCTGGGTCTGTTTGGTTTACTTGGCTTAAATGCAGTCATCATTATGACCTACTGCAATGCAATCATTGTTTGGTCTTTGGAGATGTTTTTGCCAGGCCTTTATTAGCATGTTAGCAAAAAGGGGTACATTTTTGTGCGTGGATGTATTGGGCTAGACTTTGGTGGTTTATTAAGTCAACTCTTAGATGCCCTACATTCTCTAGTTTTGTTTATTGCTATGTGATTAACCAGCGAGGACGCTGGTTATGACTGGGGGGGGGGGGGGGGGGGGGGTAACCGAGTGTATTGTATACATGTTTCGGGCCATTACCCTTTAATCTTTTTTTCTATTGATGTAAATAATGTATGTTTATAATGTTACCATGATCACAATGTACCTTGATTTTAGTTCTTGAACACGTGGGTAATTTCGGCGTTATTGCCGTGGCCTGGTTGCAGCCGCCATGGCGTCAGTGTACATTGTTTGTACGTTCAAATGTTAAACCTTTATGCCACAGGATGACCGGTGTTTCCAAAATGTATGCAGTTAACCTTGGTTAGCTGATATGTAGCTAGTATGTTATACTGCCATTGTTGGATGTTCAGTTTGAGTGATGCTTTGCCGATGCAAAGTTATCCCTCTAAAGTATGGGTACTTTGTCAGTGTGGCCGTGCAGATCTTTGCGCAGCACAACTTATTTGTTTCTACCGATCTGTGTTTCTACATGAGATCGGTGGTATATTATGGCTAACACTTTGAAGATGTTGACTTCATAGTGTTGTTGAATGTTCATTTTACTCGAATGTTCATTTTAGTAGTTGAATATGGTTTTTTTATTGCATGTAGACGAGACTGAACATAAAAGTCTTATCAACATACTAAAACTGCAACCAATCTCGTTAACTACAAACCAACATTTTGTAGTCCAGCAACAGTATATATATAATACATATCTTCAAGTCAGACTTAAAGGCAATACCAAAAAACGTCCAAAACAGTATGCCATCCGTTGCGTTATGCGCGAACCAAGTCATTAAAAAGTATTGACAGACTACTATAAATCTAATAAAGTAAATGGAAATATAGCTCGAAACACTTCACTGCCAATACATAAATATATGCACAGTAAATGAATAACATCTTTCAACACACCTGCATGAAACTCTAGAAAAGTGGGTTCTTTAGCACAGCCAAGCAAATATAAGAACTGAACTGCCTTTCTTGACTGGCGCGGAAAAAGAGACCGAGTTTCTGCGCCCGAGCTCTGGTATCGATACGCATCACCCAGATTAATACTCTACTAAAAGATAGTGCCTTCAACAAGTACACCGTACATAGTCATTACAATGTTAATTTTTATACTAAAATACAACCTTTTCTTATACATATCTAAATAAAAACATCAAACGTTCACTACATATGCCTGACATTGAATTTAATAATAAAATACTAATATTACTACGCCAAGCAAAAGGCAAAAGCGCGGGAAATACGTTGGATCATCAACAACCTGGGAATTGAATCGCATCAAAGGCTATCCTCAGTGTCAGCGCCACGTAACACCTATAGGCTTTGGGAGCACATCTCAGTGCCGGGGCAGAGCCGAACATCTGGAAAAAGGGGGAGGGAAACTAACTCAGTAACTGGCTTACCTACAAACACGAAATTTAGCTACGGGGGAACAGTGATCGGCACAAACTAGAAAAACAATAAAAAGATTAATCTTTTGACTGGTTACATATATCTGTTGTTATTATTTATTTATTTTTACTGATGCTATATTTGTCATAATATTTCACTGTGAATGTCTTGGTTATTAGTAGTACTGTAGCAACGGCAAATATGAGAGTCGGCCTTT
This sequence comes from Alviniconcha strummeri, assembly GCA_963584105.1. Lineage (NCBI taxonomy): Eukaryota > Metazoa > Mollusca > Gastropoda > Provannidae > Alviniconcha > Alviniconcha strummeri. The sequence goes on from OY757541.1 coordinate 44,881,360, forward strand.
GTGCTAATATTTTCACCGTTGAGAAATAAATTTCAATCTGTCTGTCTGTCTGTCTGTCTGTCTGTCTGTCTGTCTGTCTGTCTGTCTGTCTGTCTGTCTGTCTGTCTGTCTCTCTCTCTCTCTCTCTCTCTCTCTCTCTCTCTCTCTCTCTCTCTCTCTCTCTCTCTCTCTCTCTCTCTCTCATGTTTATCTATCAACAAAATTATTGATTAATAAAAGTTCGAGGAATTCATCAAGAAAGATAACTGTGCCAATACCAAGGATAGATTTATTCAAGTCCAGCCTGGTTTATTCTGATCCTGCTCTCTAGAACTCATTGCCCAGCGAATTGAGGCTCGCAGTCAGTCCTTCAGTGTTTAAAAAGCACCTTACGCTTCATATGTTATCTCTGTTAGGTGTTACGTGGTGCCATGATTTTATATATATATACATCTCTCCATGTGCTGCTCTAACCTGTGTTGTGCTGCTTCAGGCAGCCCATACATTTTGTGTGTCTGTGCTCTATGTGCATGTAGTTTTCGATGACAAACATGTTCTTAATCTTATGTGCGTGCGCGCGTGTATATATATATATACACACGCGCATATATATATATATGTTTACCCCAGATCAAGCTAATTTTTACATGTATATATTTTTGTTTATTTTATGCTCATTATCTACTTGTTTCTCGGTTTACTGGTGTCCAGTTTAACATGGTTTGTATGAATGTACATGTACTCAACATACTGTAGTTCATTGTATCCTTAGTTAATAGTAGTTTCCCTCATGGGTGAGGGCTGGATGTAAGAAGAACCTCGAGTCTTCTCCACTACCCTCGTCTCTCTCTCTCTCTCGCTCTCTCTCTCTCTCCTCTCTCTCTCTCTCTCTCTCTCTCTCTCTCTCTCTCTCTCTCTCTCCTCTCTCTCTCTCTCTCTCTCTCTCTCCCTCTCTCTCTCTCTCTCTCTCACACACACACACACACACACGCACGCACGCACGCACGCACGCACGCACGCACGCACGCACGCACACACACACACACACACACACACACACACACACACACACACACACACACACACACACACACACACACACATTGATATGCGAGCACCAGTCCCCGCTCGTCCACTGAAAAGCAATAATTAGTAAATAAGAGATAGTCTCAACAAAACAGCAACACTAAATTGAGTCTGTCTTCTCAACCCACTCCGCGCCCCTTCTCTTGTCTGGATCTCTCATGCTCTCTCCCCCCCCCCCCCCCCCCCCCCACCGCCCCTCCGCGCCTTGAAAATTCTTGCCTTGTTTCTCTATAAAAGCATTCAGCAGAGGAAAACCCTGCTATCGTGAAGAATGTAAATGTACATCATGAATTAATATTCAAGAACGTTATTATAATATCCTTTGCACATACTTTCGCTCCTGACTTGAGCATTTCTTACATTCCAACATCAGTAATTTGTTTACTGTGAGTGTGTGTGTATTGTGTATTGTCTTATAAGATTTATTGTGCTTACACCCCTTCAAATGGGGCTATGGCCTTATTGAATAAAATTTCCGTATTCCGTATTCCCCCTTCGGCATTGGTCACAACTTGTCCCTAATATGTCAACTGACATCTGAGGACACTAAGCAACACTTCATCCATCATCCATGCCAGACTGTCCCCTGGCACCTCTTGGTCAAGTCCGACAGCAGTAATTTATGTTTTGTTAGGTTGTAAACATTGGTGGTACCACAATCAATTCCTCCCTTCCTTTTCACTCGAGAAAAACCGGCTCACAAATCATCCTGTAAGTAAGTAAGTAAGTAAACATGAGGCTTATTAGGGACGGGGAGAAGGGGAAGGGGGTATGGAGATGGGAAAGAGGGAGATTATATACCTATCGCTACACTGTCACCACCAGAATGATTCCTGCATTAAGATGGGCAGCGATGAGAGCCATTTTAATGTTTCAGTAGGAAGTGATGGACAAAGTCACAAGACAGTGGCCACAAACCACAACCTTTCTGAAGAGAAAGGAGAGCCGAAACGGTATCGAACCGAGGTCCTTCCGCTTACCAGCAAACCGGCTCACCTGGCGCTATTTATAGCTAGCTGGCCCAGAAAAACTAAAGGGCTGCTTGGGAGAAGCAGCGTTCTCATAGTTCAGGAGCTGTGTGAGAGTCGAGGTGGACGTCCTGGGCTGTCCGTCCTAACGAGCCTTCTGGTTTCCGTGGACGTAAAGATTTATTGCACCGTGCCTCGGCATTGGTCACAACTTGTCCCTAATATGTCAACTGACATCTGAGGACATTAAGCATCAACTCATCATCATCAGCAGCGTTCTGTCTGCTCTGCCCCCGGATCTGCAGGAGGTCGAGGCCAACACGTCGCGTGCAGAAACCGAGCTCCCGCCGTAGAGGACTCGAGGCTTGACAAGCGTGTCCTACCGCGCGCAGTTGCCGGTGTAACACTCCCAAGGCACCCCTTGTAAAAAAGGAAAATGAAGCACCCTAAGCGAGGAAGGGTTTGCTTATTTATGCTTAATTCACAAATGAATCTTTGCATCATCAAGCAAGGACTCACAGTGAAAATATTCCGGATCAGTTTTCTTCTTTGAAACATTCTGGATCAGGGCACGGTTTTGGATGCTTCGACCCGATATTACCGTCATGGTTAACTGGGCGTAATTTTTTTTCCCTTTCCTTTCGTGTCTGTTTCTTTGCGCGGAGCGTTGTTAACAAATAAGTCAGTCAATTACTTATTAATATTGTTAGTAGCTGTGGTTTGTAGTAGCAGAAGTATTTACTGCAGTAGTAGTAGTTAATATTTTGGGGAGGCTCCATCTTTAGGTGTATCAGTGTCAATTATTCGAAAACATTTTGGGGGTATCTCTCTTCTTCTTCTTCTTCTTCTTCTTCTTCTTTCTTCTTCTTCTTCTCTCTCTCTCTCTCTCTCTCTCTCTCTCTCTCTCTCTCTCTCTCTCTCTCACTCTCTCTCTCTCTCTCTCTCTCTCTCTCTCTCTCTCTCTCTCTCTCTCTCTCTCTCTCTCTCTCTATTTTTTGTTTTTTTGTTTTTTATTTTTTATTGCCTTCCCCCCCACCCCGCCTTACATTGCGAGTAAAAAAAAATCAATAAAAAAATCAACAATGGTCATTGATTGAGGGTATCGCACAAACTGCAGTTCAAGAAACGACTTTTGATTCAGCAAACTGGCATCCGCGGGTGCCGCTGAGTCCAGAAACAATACTGATTAATTTCATTAATAGTCACATGTAAACTGACTGCCGATCTTGCATTCAAATCAGTTCTGTGAAATAGTCTGCTACAACCAACCAGTGTCGGCCAGTGTGTTTGTGAAAATGTCAGATATTAAGTTGCTTTGTACCGCCATCTGTATCTCACTTCTCTGCATCCCCTTGTCTTCCCCCCCAACCCCCCAACCCTTTGTTGTGTTGTTGTTGTTGTTGTTGTGTTGTTGTTGTCATTTTTTTGTATGGGTAGAATACTTATAGAAACTGATAACTCAAAAAAGTCTAAAAAAAATCGGTTTCGGGATCGATTTGTACGTCCATCAAGCTCATTGGGTCACCTCAGGAGGAATGATCATAAAAATACCTGATGTTACTGCTGCGGCTGCTGCTGCTGCTGCTGTTGCTCATGAGAATGATAGTGGTGGTGTGTTCATGTTGATGGTAGTGCTGTGGTAGTGATGGTATGGTGATGGGCATGATGATGATGATGATGATAGTCATCTTCATCATCACAATTGGTAACCTATTTTTTTACTGTGACCTTGAACTACAGAGGTTGTTGTTGTTGTTGTTGTTGTGTGTGTGTGTGTGTGTGTGTGTGTGTGTGTGTACGTGCGTGCATGAGAGAGGGAGGAGAACTTTGTAGAACATAATTGAATATGTGACCGTTCTCACGAAATGAGTCTTAACTTAAATTTTGGCAATTGGAGATATTTGCATGTATCAAATCTGCAAGTTCTGCTCGTTATTTTGATATTTACAGCAGTAGCACGTAAAAGACCCTGGTCATTCTGCCAAAAGTGCAGGTGGCAGGTTACAGCTAAACACACATGTATACACCATACGTATGTGGCTTTGCATGAAGTGACATGCTGCATGGTTGTATGGTGTATACAGAACGCGCCGAGATGGCAGCAGTTTCATGTGGCTCCAGCCATGCCAGCGCTGTAAGTACACCACTTCGGTGGATATTCAAAAATGCGCTGTAAAAAGCTATTCACTCATGTAGAATCACATGCGAGCGCGGAGAATAGCGCCATATAAAAACGATCAATACTACTACTACTTAAATTACGTTTCTACGAGAAAAAGTAGAACGATTCCGTAAGTGAGTG
>OY757541.1:44885894-44903394 GCA_963584105.1 Alviniconcha strummeri
AACTATTAGTATAACCTTAGTGAAGGCCACAGGCCAATTAAATAAACGTTTGCTTCTTGCGTCTCTCTCTCTCTCTCTCTCTCTCTCTCTCTCTCTCTCTCTCTCTCTCTCTCTCTCTCTCTCTCTCTCTCTCTCTCACACACACACACACACACACACACACACACACACACACACACACACACACACACATGCGTGTTCGACTATAAGTTGCAGGTTTCTTAGCAACGGTCGTTGTTGTGAACCACAATGCTGTAATGCATCTGGTTATCAACGCTGTGCGATGTAGTGCTGGACTTAAAATACAAAAACAGCTGGCTTCTTTCTCTGTTGTGTGGATGTGATGGAAAGCCTTGAGCTTTATGCGCGATGTGCTCATTTGCTAGAAATGACAAGAAGAAAAGAATAGAAAAACAAACAAACAAAAAAACAGAGAAAAAAACACACACATGAACTTCGGACGAATAATCCCAAACAAATTTTACATATATATAATGGAAGAAAAAATATCAGAATAAACAAGTAAAAATCATTAAGATAGGCAAAAGCCAACGGTAACAAAACAAACAGGGTGTTATTTGTTCTTGTATGGGGCGTGGTCATGTAGCTAAGTTCTAAATGACGGCTAGGTAAATATAACTGTTACTGTTTTGTTTCTACCTATGTCCAGGTTGACTATGGTTAAAACACCAAATTACTTCCTTACTTATGTCCAATTATATTCAAGTTCCCTATCAGGTTGGCTGGGCTCAAATTCTTATGTCCAACGCGGGAGATTATTATTTATTTATTTTTTTAATGAAAAGGACAACTGACTGGATTTCACAAAACTTGCTTTTTAAATTTCTTTTTGAGTTTAGACGACGTTTTTTGCTGCCATCTGCATCTCCAGACCTACACATTTGTTCATCAGATCGTTACAGCTGACTGGTAATTCACCCCATAACCTTTCCGTGTGTTTTCTTCGCAGTCGGCTAGTAGTCTGTACGTACGTGCATTGGTGTTTCAGTCCGCTCACAAATCTTTAAAATCACTCCAACAATACCTAGTTATTCTAACAATATGTTTCATACTGATTCTAATCAAAACGGTACCCCAGTGATTACCTTTTAACTACTTCAGAAACAAAATGATTTTTAAAACGGTACGTTCCCTACATCAACTCCCTGTTTAAATCGGAAAGAGTGTGGTTAATCGGAAGCAGCCTATGCGCAAAGTATGGATGGAATGCTCTTACATGATATCAGTGATTAACATTAACAAATCAGTGTCTATGTATAGGTTACCTTTGAACCTAAAAGGAAGTGGGTAATCTGAGAGTTTCGTCGCAATAATTATTTGGTGGATAAATGTTATTACATCTGCGTAGTGACTTTGATTTTACCTATGAGTCTTCTGATCAGTATAAATAGACTTGCTCACACGTTTAACAATATACTTCAATCCCGAAACGACACAAATTTGGCTGAAAACAGAATACGTTGTCAACAGTTCTGGGACATACTAACTCCTTTGTTGTGCTTCAAACACAAAAACGGTTAAAAAGAACGTTGAATTTCATGGGACAACGCAAAACATGCCCTCCAACATGCACACGGTTAAAACGAACACTGAACACTATAATCGGACAAAATATGCGCTGTTTTCGAATGACAGCAGTCATCTATGCTTCTGTTGTTCTTTATTCTGTTTAATAATAATTATTGTTATTATCATTATAATGTACATTTATCATGCGCTCATCGATGCCCTTAACGCTCACTTGATACATATTAACCTTAACACGATATATATTATATATATGTACAACACAGTTTCTACCAAAAACAATTTACAGCAATTGTATGTGCAAAAATTCTCTCTCTCTCTCTCTCTCTCTCTCTCTCTCTCTCTCTCTCTCTCTCTCTCTCTCTCTCTCTCTCTCTCTCTCTCTCTCTCACACACACACACACACACACACACACACACACACACACACACACACACACACGCACACACACACACACACAGAGAAATACAATGGATTCGAACGTATAATATACGTTATACGAATGTCATATTATGACACTGATCTGTGTACGCGCACACACACGCACGCACACACACACACACACACGCATACACACACAGCACAGCACAGCGCATCAGTCAACAGCAATAATTAAGAACGAGTTGACAGAGGGAGAGAATGATGAAATTGAGCTATAAAATGTATTATAATGATAATTATACCGCGCACATTAGACGCAAGCTGAATTAGTAGCCTAACAAGGAAAGAAATAGGCATTGCGGTAATCATATGTTGTTTTATATGTTTTTTTAAATTTCTTTTGTAATCATAATTATCATCTTCATGATGTAGTGTGGAAATACAAACTGAAAAAGTTCATTCAAGACATCAGCTTGAAATTTAAGAGTCTGCAAACATTTTATTAAGTTTCCCAAAGTCTTTAGGTAATGTCTTGAGTTTACATAAATTTTAAGAACAAAATGTACACACACACACACACGCACACACACACACACACACACACACACACACACACACACACACACACACACACACACACACACACACACATACATCAAAAAACGTTTTTCTGCGCAAGGAAGTTGTGTACTGACAGTGCATTTGGTTGTTACATAGCCGGTATTCATTTAAGAACGATCGTTGAACATGGAGAATGCATAAGCTTCATACTAATCAGGAGATTAGTATAATACACCTAAATCTTAACTTAAAAATAAAGAAGTTTAAAGTATGAAGTGATAGGATTTTTCTCCCATTAAGTATTTTAACTCTGCCCGAAATCTCTCACAGGTTTAAATTGTAGGTTCGTTCATATACCTGTATACTCATATTGATTAATTTTCCTAAAGTGGTACTTGAAGCACTGATTGTTAAATTTTTCTATTCGGAAGGGAGGGATTCGGGGTCCTACATCATAGGATAACCGTTTGTCAGTTACTGACATATAGTTTTTTATGCTTTTCTAAAAACACAGTCATCAAAGATTTTGAGCGCGGTGTCCGTGCATGCGTGTACGCGCACAGGTGACTAGCGTGTGTGGATGCGTGTGTGTGAAAGAGAGAGTGTGCGCGCGAGTGTGTCGTTTTATGATTGGCGTAGTTGTGTGAGTAAAAATACTTGGCACTATGACATATTCCTTGTGCAATATCCTTCACACTTGGCAACAAAGCTGTTTTGCATTGGGCACAGCAAATATGGCGGTCTGCGACACGTGCTACAGGAAGGTGAAGCGGGTGATCGCTGGCGTGTTCCGAGTTTACGGAGAGTTCGTGGGCAGACATCCTGTGTGGTTCATCGTCCTCCCCATCGTCATCTTCGGTGGTCTGGGGGCCGGGATGGTTGCCCTGGATGAAGAAAAGGACATAGAAAAAGTCTACTTCCCCATGAACAGCCGCGCCATGAAGGATCGTCAGTACGTCCGAGACACATTTCCAGACCTCAGCAACGTATCGTACAATGCCTTCTCTCAGAGCGACGCAAGCAAGGCGGTGGTTCTCCTCTTCAAATCCAAATCCGGCCAAACCATTTTCGACTCCAGCACCATAACTGAAATTGCTGCCATCGTCAACGGCGTGAAAAGCCTCAGCAGCTCCGGAGAGGCGTACAGCAACGTCTGTGCCAAAGCCTCGACTAAGTGTGTTGTGGATGGAGAGTTCGCTCTGGACCCCAACTTCCAGAGTGCTGTGGCTGCTGGGACTGTCACCTACCCTCTCTATAACAACATGGACCTCAGGACGTCCATATCTGGTGAAACTCTCAATGGCGGGAAGCTTATCACGGCAACGGTACTCAAGTTCTCGTTCACCCTGGCCGAGGATGCGGATGACTGGAAGAGTAAGTTTCTTGCCTACGCTGAGGACCTGAACCCGACCTACACGGAGGTGACTTACAAGACCCCACAGTCTTTGGGTAAAGAACTGGACAAGAGCACCAAAGGTGACATTACCTTCTTCTCTGTGACCATCACCCTGTGCTGTATTTACGCCTCTGTGGTATCCACGGGAGGCAACCCCGTGTCGACGCGCGGCATGCTGGCTTTTGGGGGAATCCTGGCTGCAGGTCTCGGCATCGTGGGCTCCATGGGGCTGCTCAGCGCCTGCGGAGTCAAGTTTGTCAACATCGTCGGCGTCGTCCCTTTCCTCATCATCGGTGAGTTTTTTGTTTTTGTTTTTTTATGCTGTTGCTACTACTACTACTACTACTACTACTACTACTACTACTACTACTACTACTACTACTTCTTCTTCTTCTTCTTCTTCTTCTTTTCTCTCTATATTATTTTGTCATAATATTTCACTGTGAATGTCTTAGTTATTAGTAATACTGTAGCAACGGTAGATATGTGAGTCAGCGTTCGCGCTAATATCTTCACCATTGAGAAATGAAGTTTAATCAATCAATCAATAAAAACAATCTCTCTCTCTCTCTCTCTCTCTCTCTCTCTCTCTCTCTCTCTCTCTCTCTCTCTCTCTCTCTCTCTCTCTCTCTCTCTCTCTCTCTCTCTTATGACGTTAGTAATAAACAAGTTCAGGATTTTCTTTTTGCCGTGGAGATGGGCCACTGCGAAAATTACTGCCATGTATGGAAAGAGAAAAAAATGGAGGTATTAGAAATATCTACGCCACTTGTATGTTTCTGCTCTCTCTCCCTCTCCCTCTCTCTCTCTCTCTCTCTCTCTCTCTCTCTACTTATTGACATTCGATGGCAAGCTTGGGATGACCATGTAAACACAAGTGACAGATTTTCGTTGTACAGACAATTTAAAACATTAACTGGTCTTGAACCCTATTTGATGTTAAATTTAAACAGACACATAAGGTATACATTGACCAGATTTAGATTTGGGGTGTGAGACATTAAAGTGCATAGATCAAGATTTAAAGTTTATAATGTGGATGACTTGAAATGTCCATTGTGCCTGTCGGCTGTGGACAATGAAGTTCATTTTGTTCTGTGATGTCCTGCATTTGATGATGTAAGATACGAGTTTATAGAACTCAGATATTTCAATAACCCATGTGATTTTCGGTTGGCATTGCTCTTAGCTACGCAGAATGAACGCGCCCTGAAAAATCATGCTTTGTTTGTGTATAAAGCATTCAACAGAAGAAAAACTCTGCTATTGTGTAGAACTTGAGCAAGATATTATATGTAAGAATGAGATGAACTAATAATCATTGACATTATTGTAATATTCTCCTCTGCATAAGGTTTCGCTTCGGCTTTGTTCATTTACAACATTCCAGCGTCAGCAAATTGATTACTGTGTGTACATTACATTACAAGGTTTATTGTGCTTATACACCCCTTCAAATGGGGCTATGGCCTTACTGAATAAAATTTCCGTATTCCGTATTCTCTCTCTCTCTCTCTCTCTCTCTCTCTCTCTCTCTCTCTCTCTCTCTCTCTCTCTCTCTCTCTCTCTCTCTCTCTCATGACGTTAGTAATAAACAAGTTCGGGATTTTCTTTTTGCCGTGGAGATGGGCCACTGTCTTCACGACTGTGAAAATGACTGCCATATTTGGAAAGAGAAAAAATGGAGGTATTAGATACACGACTAGAAAGAACCAAATTAGAAATCTCAGTAGAAATGACAGCGAAACCACTCGCGTAATTCTTTCATTTTAGTCTTCAGAAATATTGGTTTAATGCACTTTTATTTCTATGAGCTAAGTTTGGTAGTAATTTATATTAACATATTAATTTTGGGACGAAAAGGATGAATTTAGAAACAGTTGAAGGGACAGCCTGTAGTGTTAGGCTAGGCTGAAAACTGATACACTATAAAGTTTTTGATAATTGATTCAGCATCTCCCTGCCATGGTTGTTTTGTTGTTGTTTTGTGGGAATTCATCATGTTTGCTATTGTTCATTATTACCTCTCTTTTTTTTCTTCCCCCTGAACACTCTATCCCTCGTTGTGCTTCTTACTCTCACTGATTCCTCTGGTGTCTCAGGGATCGGCGTGGACGACATGTTCCTGTTGATGTCCTCTTGGAGTGAGAACCTCCCTAGCGATGACCAGGAGCAGACGGTCCAGCACGTGCCGAAGATCTTGGGCAAGGCTCTGGCCAGCGCTGGAATCGGCATCACCATCACCTCCCTCACTGACTTCCTGGCCTTTGTCATCGGTACCACCTCCGTCTTCATGAGTGTCACCAACTTTTCTCTCTATGCCGGTGAGTATTTCATCATCATCATCGTTACCACTACCATCAGCACCTTCACCACCATATGCCGGTGAATATTTCACCATCGTCATCATCATCATCATTGTTATCACCAACACCACTAACACCATCACCTCCCTCACCGACTTCCTGGCCTTTGTCATCGGTACCACCTCCGTTGTCTTGAATGTCACGGACCTTTCTGTATGCCGGTGAGTATTTCATCATCATCATCATCATCGTTATCATCACCACCATCGCCATCATCAGCTTCTCGGCTGACTGCCTCGCCTTTGTCATCGGCACTACCTCCGTCTTTGTGATTGTCACCAGCTTTTGTCTTTATGCCGGGGAGTAGTTCATCATCATCATCATCCTCGACGTCGTCGCCATCAACATCATAATCACCATATTCACCGTCATCACCTCCACTGACGTTGTCGTCGGTATCATCTCTGTATTTATGAGTGTCACGAGCTTTTCTCTGATTAGTAGTAAAGTGCATCATCGTCGTTACCAAACGCTTCCTGGCCGTGGTCACCGGTGCCACCATGTTTTCTTGGGTGTCACCCGTGTTTCACTGAACGCTTTCCAGCAGACTCACTGCGCTCAAGTCGAATGTTTTTTGACTGATGATGAAGTAGAGCTTCATGTCCTCGGATGTCTGTTGACATATTAGGGACAAATTATGACCAATGCCGAAGCACGGTTCAGTGTTGCTTTACGTCCACAGAAACCGTAAGACTCATTAGGACGGAAAGCCCAGGACGGTCACCTCGACTTTCACACAGCTCCTGAACTCTTTTTTTTTTTTTTTTTTTAATAGGCCTATCCAAAGAAGTTGTGTACTGACAGTGCATTTGGTTGTTACGTGAAATAGCAGCCGTCTCGGCGCACGTTCTCTGTACACTATACAACTATACACCAGTCTACAGTGTCACTTCATTCGAAGCCACGTATATAGGGTGTATGTGTGTTTAGCTGTAACCTGCCACATGCACCTTTCAGGGAGAATAACCTGGATCTTTTACGTGCTACTGCGGTAACACGGGTGTGGAACGGATACCGAAATAATATCCAGCACAGAGAGCTGATCCCTGCAGAAGAAATTCTCTCGCCTCGCCTGCAGGGATTCGAACCCGCAACCTTTCAATCACGAGTCCGGCGCTGTAACCACTGAGCTATCCCCGCTCCCCGTGTTATGGTCAGGTATCGGCTATCCGGCCATCCCATCGTGCGGGCGTGACAAAAGCTTAACGCTGGGAGTTTCTGTAGGACACCCACAACTTCACAACGGCGAAACTTTACACGCTTGTGATTATTTATTGATCTGATCCCTTTCAGTGACCAGCTGGAACTATTCCATGTGACAGTAGCATCGAACAGCTGAGATTGAACATTGTATTGCTCTGCAATTTTTTAACTGATCAAGTTTACACTCTTTTGTTCATTAAATGTCAAATCCATTGAGTAGATTACGCACGCAATGTTATTTTTTGTATTGGGAATATATTAATGGAGACAACTGACCGATACCTGAAAGCCAGCAAGTGCCAGTTCTGAAAGTCAGCAAGTGCCAGTTCCTGAGGCGTGAAGTCACCTATCTGGGCCACACGATCTCGGCTGATGGAGTGAGCTGCGAGTCTGGCAAGGTGGAGTGTGTGCAGAACTGGCCAACACCAACAACGACAACAGAGCTGCGCAGCTTTCTTGGCTTTGCCAGTTATTACCGGCGGTTCATCGGCGGGTTTGCCAGGGTTGCCGGGCCGCTCCATGACCTGGTGAGCGACGGAGCCAAGCGCCCCAAGAAGAAGGCAGCTGACGTATCCAGGCTTTGGGGCCCCAAGCACCAAGAGGCCTTCGAATCCCTGAAGGGGGCTTTGACAACAGCTCCTGTACTTGGCTACGCTGACTACACCAAGCCCTTCATTTTAGAGACGGATGCCAGCCATGACGGGCTCAGCGCCATCCTGTCCCAGGAAAAAGATGGGAAGTCAAGAGTGCTTGCCTTTGCCAGCCGACGCCTCCGGTCCAGTGAGAAAAACAGTTCACTCTACAGCAGCATGAAGCTGGAGTTTCTTGCCATGAAATGGGCAATAACGGACAAATTCCGGCATTACGTGTTGGGCGGGAAGTACAAGGTCATCACCGACAACAATCCGCTGACCTAGTTTCGCTCCGCGAAATTAGGAGCGTTAGAGCAAAGATGGGCCTCACAGCTCGCACAGTTCGATTCTGACATCCAGTACAGACCCGGGAAGATCAACCCTGCTGATGCCCTTTCCCGCATGCCCCTCGAACCCTCTCCTGAACCCCTCCTGACAGTGGTGCCACCAGAGGTAGCCACTTTCAATGATCTCCAGTGCGAGCAGCTGGCTGTCGACCCCACCCTCACTGCTGGGGTCCTTGCCGACACCATGGCTCCTGTGCTGCCCCTGGACAAGGAGAGGGAACCTGATCAAACGAATGTTCCCGAGGCTGCAACTGAGGTACTCCCCAGACTGTCTATGGCTGACGTGCAGCAGCTACAGCAACAGGATCCAGTCCTTGGCCCGGTGTTCGCAGCCTGGCCAGCCAAGCCCTCCGACACCAAGGAACGCCCCATGCGAGCATTGGTGCAGCAGTACTCTCGACTATTCCTAAAGAAGGGGATACTCCATCGTAGGCAGGCTGACCAGCGGCGGGGTACTCTTGAACAGCTGGTTCTTCCCAGCTCACTTCGGCCTGATGTCCTGGCGTCGCTCCATGATGACATGGGCCACCAAGGTTATGAGCGCATCATGGAATTGCTGAGGCCTCGTGTCTACTGGCCCACCATGTACAGGGAGGCCAGGGACTACATCATGTACCAGCGCTCCACACCACTTCCAGTCATCTGCTTGCCAGCCGTCCCCTTGAAATCCTGGCAATCGACTTCACGAAGCTTGAGACTGCTAGTGATGGGCGAGAAAATGTTCTTGTTCTCACCGATGTTTTCTCAAAGTTTACCCAGGCCATACCGACGCGCAACCAGGAGGCAGGGACAGTGGCCAAGGTGTTGGTTCACGAGTGGTTCCAGTGCTACGGGGTACCCCAGAAAATCCACAGTGACCAGGGTAGGAACTTTGAGTCTAAGCTTGTGAAATCCCTGTGTGAGCTCTATGGCATCAAGAAGAACCGGACCACTCGATCCATACCACCCCCGTGGCAGCGCGCAGTGCGAGCGATTCATTCGCTCGTTCATGATCTCCTTCAAACCCTGCCCCCTGAACAGAAGTCCAAGTGGCCACAGTACCTCCCGGAGCCTGTGCAGGCGTATAACAATACGCCTCACTCTTCCACCGGGTTTTCGCCCCACTTCCTCCTGTTCGGCCAGGAACCTCAGCTACCAGCTGACCACCTGCTTGGGCGCACAACCACGTCCGCGGTTGGACCCACCGACTGGGTGCGACAGTATCGGCTGCGCCTGCAGGATTCACACGCCAGGGCACTAAAACATCTCCAAGAAGATGCAGCGGAGAGACGAAAGCAGACAGACCAGAAAGCTGCTGATCACCCACTGCACGTTGGTGACCTGGTTTACGTGAGAAACCGTGTCCTCGGCAGGAGCAATATCCAAGACCGATGGCGCCCTGAACTGTACGTCGTGACCGCACGTCCCTACCCCGGCATACATGTGTATGGGGTCAAACCATTCTCTGGCGGGCAGGAGCGGACCCTCAGTCGGGATGACCTGTTGCCTGCCAGGGCACCACTGGCTGCTGCCGCAGAGGAACCGCCGACACGGGAAACACCTGCTCAGGCCAACCCACAGTACCCTGATCGGGGTGAGTTCTGGCTGGGTCGGCCTGCGACTGTTGGCATGCCTCCTACCGCACCCATTCCTGCTGCCCCCATTGCCGCTGCCCCCCATTCCTGCTGCACCCATTCCCGCTACACCCATTCCTGCTGCACCCATTCCCGCTGCACCCATTCATGCAGCTGACGCACCGCCAGTCAGAGTCAAACCTGCACTCAGGTGCTCCACCCGTGTGAACAAAGGGGTAAATCCCAATGCTGCCAACCTGCCTCGAAGAGCAGTGTGGCGACCGTAATGTCGCGTTTTACTACTGTGTATATTTATTACATAATGATCGAACTTTGATGGCTTGACCGCTAATCTGGTATTACTTAATAGCATTATATGTTCATTTGATTAGTAACAGGACAGGGTCACTGAGCGTTGTGTTGTCTATGAGTGAGAGTTATATTTATTACAAGTATATGTGTTAACCTTTATATAAGGCCCTGTATTGTCGTGTGTGCATTTCTCTAGCGAAACGTTTTATAGTACCGCGGGTCCTTCACATAAGGCCTGGTATATTGAAATCATGGTTTGAGATGGCAGACATCACCTGTGTGCCGTTCATGTGGTAAATGACATGCACTGTGTAGTATTCGATTTTTGCAATGTGCACTGTGTTGATGTTTTATTTTTTTCGAACATATTGTTTTGAGGTCTTGTACAGCCAATTGTGGAACGTCCTCCATTTTTATATCCCAGATGGCAGTAGGTTTTTGAAATGCAATAAGAATAGATGTGTTTTTTTGGAGTTTTCATCATTAACAAAAGGAATGCTCTTTTTCATCCTTTTGCGTTTGCAATGCGTTCTGGGACTGTCTGGTTTACTTGGCTTAAATGCGGTAATCATGTTGCCCTTTTACTGCAATGCAATCTTTGTTTGGTCTTTGGAGATGTTTTGTGTAGTTAGCCAGGCCTTTATTAGTACGTTAGCAAACAGGAGTACAGTTTTGTGCGTGGATGTATTGGGTACCACTTTGATGGTTTGTTAAGTCAACTCTTAGTTGCCCTACACCCTTTAGTTTTGTTTATTGCTATGTGATTGAGTGTGTGTGTGTGTGGGGGGGGGGGGGGGTAAACGAGTGTATTGTATACATGTTCCGGGCCATGACCCTTTAATCCTTTCTTTCCTGTCCTTTTCCTTTTTGATTGGGTGGGGGTTTTATGGCCCCAATTATCTAAGGTGTTAAAACCTGTGCGCTGGGCCGGCAGCGTCCCTTTTCCCCCAGTGTCCCTGCAGAGGCAGGTTGTTTGTTTACTGTTGCGGCCGGTGTTCATGTGTCAATCTCAGGGGAGAGCCTGTAAGTAGTTATTTTTCTATGGCTTGTTATTCTATTGTTTCTATAAGTGTAAATAATGTATGTTTATAATGTTACCATGTTAACAAATTGCCTTGATTTGGGTTCTTGAATACGTGGGTAATTTCGGCGTCAGATTGCCGCCTGGTTGCAGCCGCCATGGCGTCAGAGTACATTGTTTGTGCGTTCAAATGTTAAACCTTTATGCCACAGGATGACCAGTGTTTCCAATATGTAGCTAGTATATTATGTTGCCATTGTTAGGTGTTCAGTTTGAGTGATGCTTTGCCGATGCAAAGTTATCCCTCTTAAAATATGGGTCCTTTGTCAGTGCGGCCGTACAGATCTCTGTGCGGCATAACATATTTGTTTAGTTTCCTACCGATCTATGTTTCTACATGAAATCGGTGGTATATCATGGCTAACGCATTGAAATGTTGACTTCATAGTTGTGGAATGTTCAGTTTACTGGTTGAATATGGTTTAGTACATAGGGGTGATTGCATAAACTGTGAGACATGTTATTTCTGTTTTGATCCGGCTTTTGAATGGCCGAGTCTTGGGCGCGCAGACTTTCACTCTACTTAGCTTGTAAACTCTTTCCGGGTCTTTGTGCGTGTACCCGAACTGGCCGGTGATTCGCGTCAGTGGTGGCAATTAGGTCTTTGTCTCTTCACTGACCGAGCAGACAGGCGCAGCCAGATCAACAGTTTAGATTCTTGATGCGCTACCCACGTCAGTAAGACGCTTGACGTTGTTCACAGATATGCTCTGCTAGTCACTAACAGTAACATGCTGTAACGCTTTGAGTAACGAGGCTGGAGCCGGTCAGTTTATGACTGACTTCCTCCCGCTTACGGCATGGTCCCAAATGCCACCCGTGTCTCTATCCATCTCGTTGTGTGCTTAAGTGGAACTGCTGTAACGATTATCTCACTCTTTCTGTTTAGTTACGAATAAGCTTGGTAATCCACATTCTTCACTGTTACTTTATTGTATACTATTATACTGGGAGTTCATCAGTTAATTGACTGGCCATCTCTTGTACACTCACCGCGATACTGTGAGGTATGGGTTTTAAGTGCAAGTCATGCACACAAGTCATGTGCTTGATAACTGATTAATCATTTTGTTACGTATTATAGTAACCTACAGGTAAACTAGATGGTTGCTGTATTTATTATATAATTGCTGTTGTTTAGACTTTACATTTGCTTTCATGTTCTACATGTTTTGTTTGCTTGTGTCTTTTCCAACAGACACTGTTTCCTGGTTGGTTGGTGTACAAATAAAAGTTATGTTATAGCAACCTCTGACTTGTGACTTCATTCTTGCTTCCCTCAACTCACCACCCCCGCTCCCCTACGTAAGCATGAATAAGCAATTGATTAATGTAGTTTCACAGAGTTCCTACAAATGTGCAGAAACTTTGGAATTAAATTTCTTCCATGTATATATACAACACTCAAAAGATTAGGCAAACATGTGACTCAAACAAATCCGTCCAAATTTGACGAAATGTTATTCTCAGATAAATATTTGTGTTTATTACGTTTGAAACAAGGAAGAGAAATACAGGGTTTTATGCTTTTTTGATGCAGGGTGTTCCAGAGGGCTGCTCCAGCGAAAGATGTGCTAGTTTTAATCAAAAGCCTTGGCCTTGGCACGTATATGCTATTCCTGGAGTTGGTGTAGTGGGACTGGTGCCTAATAAAGAGTTGTGCCAGGCAGCTTGGGGAATTATTATTAAGAGCTTTATTGCCTAAATATTCCTCTCTTCTTTTTTTCTTTTTCTTTTTTTCTTTCTTTTTTTCTTATTTTTTTTCTTTTTGTAAGTGAGCTGTTGCAGTAGGTTTAAAATTCCTAGTGCACTCATCTTTTGCGCTGTAAATAGGGAAGGATCAGGAAGGAATAATTTGCCTACCGGCATTCGATTTAGGAAGTTCTATTTTTTTAAAGTGTACATCGCCACAGCCATCCCACGCTACTGGCGCATAATCGATCTGAGGTTTTATGTGAGCGTTGCTGAAGATTTTTCTAGTAGAGAGAGAGAGAGAGAGAGCCAGGCAGGACCTGTTTTTTAGCGTATTTGATTTCTGTCTGCAGGTATGGCGGTGCTGTTCTGTTACCTGGCCAACGTCACCCTGTTCAGCGGCTGTCTGGCCATCCACGGACGTCGCGTGTACTCCTGGCGTCACTTCTACACGTGCTGCGTGACAAAGTCACGTGATGATCTAAAGAAAGATGGACGGTCAGCATGCTCCGCTGTAGTGTGTGGAGGCTCTCCGCCCAAAAAAGAGCGTGACGATGAAAGTCTGTGCGAGAAGTTTCCCAGCAAGTTTCTGCCCTACTTGATCAAGAACAGTGTGGTCAGCGTCGTGATCATCGTCCTTTTCCTAGGTTATCTGTCAGCATCTATCTTTGGCACCATTCAGCTCAAGCAAGGCTTGGTTCTGAAGAATCTGGTGCTGGACACTTCCTACTACCACAGGTTCCTTACCCTGTCTGATGAATATTTTCCCACTAGAATTCCAGTGGCTTTCGTCGCCAACCAGAAACTGGACTATGCGGGGAATGATGGAACCCTCTTTCTCAACCTTCTAAATCAAGCTCGCAACGACGCTGGAATTTACTCCAGTTTTGAGAGATGCTGGCTGAGCTCCTTCAAGAATTCTACCCCCTACAGCTCAACTGCATTTGTGAGCAGCCTGCAGACCTTCCTGACCAACGCTCCAGAGTTTAAGGCTGACGTCGTGTTCGACAGTGCAAAAACTAACATAATCGCCTCTCGCTGCTTTGTGATGTCGAAAGCCAACAACGATCAGTACAACAATGCGGATGTGATGGAACGAATGCGTGACCTGGCTGATGGCGCCTCCTTCTCCGTGTTTGCCTACCACTCGTCCTTCGTGGCCTTTGAACAGTTCCTGGCCGTGCTGCCCGCCACCCTGCTGATGGTGGGTTGCGCTGTGGCCGTCATGACGGTCGTCACCTTCCTCTTCTTGCCTCATATCCTCATGGTGTTGCTGGTGGTCCTCACCATCGTCATGATCCTGGTGGGCATCTTCGGTTTCATGTACTTCTTCGACCTGACGCTGTCCTCCATCACGATGATCCATCTCGTCATGAGCGTGGGCTTCTCCGTCGACTTCTCGGCCCACGTGTGTGCCGCTTACCTGATGTCCGACTCTATAACGCGTCAGGACCGAGCGAAGGACGCCATCCGACACGCCGCTGGACCCATCCTGAACGGAGCCACGTCCACCCTCCTCGGCATCGTCGTCCTCGCCGCCTCCACCTCCTACATCTTCCATTCCTTCTTCAAGATCATGCTTCTCGTCATCGTCTTCGGGATGCTGCACGCCATCTTCTTTCTGCCCGCCATCCTCGCTCTTCTCGGTCCTGAGAACAGATTCAACGTCAGCCCTGACCACAATGATGGAAGCACAAATGTACACACACTGAACAGTCTCGCAAATGCATCAGACTCTGCAGATAAACCCCAAGATTGCAGTGGAGTTCCAGTACCCAATGGGTCTCACAAGGTATAATAGACATGACTTAGTGGTATAAAAGAAGTTTAAAAAACAACAGGAAAACGGCTGGATACCAAGTAAATCTGCGTGTGAAAACACTTAATTTGGATCAAGTGAAGGCCTGTTTTGATTCTGTGCATTAAGTACTTCAGAAACAACTTTTGTCCAACGCTAGTTTACAGATCCCTTAGGTAGGTAGTGTTGCTTAATGTCCTCAGATGTCGGTTGACTTGTTAGGGACAAGCTGAGACCAATGCCAAAGTATGGTTCAATATAGCTTTACGTCCACGGAAACCAGAAGGCTCCTTAGGACGGACAGCCCAGGACGGTCACCTCGACTCTCACACAGCTCCTGAACTATGACAGATCCCTTTCGACTTCAACTTGTTATGAATGCCATATTGTTTGACGATTTCTTGGTGTTTGAATTGTTTTTGTCTTCTTATTATTTGTTAATCTGCACGTTTACGAAATCGCGCTTGTAAATAGTACGTTGATTTACATTGATGAAACTTTGTGTGGTCTCCTCTAGTACAGTGCCAAGACTGAACACTTTGCTGACCGACACGTGCATGCTGGGTTAGATTGGCTTTTCCATCAGCTAGCAGACTTAAGGACTAACTGATCTTTGATTAGAGCATAATTTTATTATCTTTTTGTGCGTGTGTGTATCTCCACATAGGGAAACTCGGTTACAGAAGTCTCATCCGAAGGACTTTTGTAGAGTCTGCATACCATTTGAAAAGTAGAACTCTTGTGAGGGACCCAAAATGTTTTGTTGTTATTGTTTTTTGTTTGATGTTTGTTTATAGTCGTATCTTGTGATATACTCTAGTTTAAAAAAAAGACTAATGGATTTTTATTATTTTTATTTTGTGTGTGTGTGTGTGTGTGTTTTAAAAACGTTTTCCTTCACTGTCTGAGGTTTGATACAGGTTCCGTTCTCCCCCACCCCCACCCCCACCCCCCCTCTCTCTCTGTCTCTCTATAACAGTCATGGTTGACTGAGCGTTAAAAGCCAGGTTCCGTCACCCCCCCCCCCCCCCTCCATAATATAACAGTCATGGTTGACTGAGCGTTAAAAGCCAGGTTCCGTCCCTCTCTCTCTCTCTCTCTCTCTCGCTCGCTCGCTCGCTCGCTCGCCCTAATATAACAGTCATAGTTGACTGAGCGTTAAAAGCCAGGTTCCGCCCCCCCCCCTCTCTCTCTCTCTCTCTCTCTCTCTCTCTCTCTCTCAAAAGCAAAGCCAATGGTAATTACTACACGACAAAAGCACCAGCTCTCAGACTTGTTATTGAGGCTGTCACTGCATGGTAAGAATATTGAAAGTGTAACTGAACATCGCCTGATAGGTCTAATTGTCGACATCAAATTTCGATGGCAAGCCCAGATCGAATATATATGCAAAAGCATGTAAAAGAAAAACCTGTTTCTTCTTTCTCAACTCCAACATATCATCAGCATTGACACCAGAAAAATCTTCTACAACGCTCACATGAAACCTCACATCGATTATGCATTAGTAGTGTAGAGTGGCTGTGGCGAAGTACACTTAAAAAAGAAAAGAAATCCCTACATCGAACACAATAAACTCTACGTGCCAAGGCCAAGACTTGATTTGCTTAAAACTAGCATATCCTTCGCTGGAGCGTCCCTCTGGAACCCCCTGCCTCAAAACATAAAATCCTGTATTTCTCTTCCTTGTTTCAAACGTAATCTGCACAAATATAATTATGTCTCAGAATAACCTCTCGTCAAATTTGGATGGATTTGTTTGCACTGCATGTTTGCCTAAAAGTTGGATTGTTGTAGGCATATATGTCCTAGTTCCAATGTTTCTGCACATTTGTAGGAACTCTGTGAAACTTCATTAATCAATTGCTTTTTCGTACTTATATGTTTGTGGTATAGTCGTGCATATTTGTCTTTGTAGTATAGCAAAGACTGGCTGTTAGAGAGGTCCAAAGGGACTTAACGCTACTATCCTTCAGTATTAAAGTTTTCGAGTTCGAGTTCGAGTTCTCTCTCTCTCTCTCTCTCTCTCTCTCTCTCTCTCTCTCTCTCTCTCTCTCTCTCTCTCTCTCTCTCTCTCTCTCCATATTACGTGTGCGATGTGCTCAAGATGTATTTACGAAAGAAAAAGGACATCGTTCTACTTCTGCCAAGGTCCCGAACTATGTAACTGCATATGTTGTTGTTTTTGATAATCACGCTGAATCTGCTGTGGTCTCTAATTTTCTTCACTGTACACATCGCTTATATCGCCGTAAATCACTCAAATGGGGAAAGACACGATAGCTCAGTTGATAGGGCGTCGGACCGAAAATCCATCCGCAATACTGCATGACGCAGGTTTGCGTCCCAGGTGCAGCGAAGGATTTCTCTCCTAGAGTCAACTTTCAGTGCAGATTCTTCCGCCGTTCCCACAGCCCCCGGGTGCAATCGCATCTATCAACATCTGTGAGCACGTTAAAAATCCCCAAACTACTGGTAGCCATAGCATTCTTTGGACACACAACAACAACAAAAATAGCACACGTATGGTAGGAATGGTAGCGCTGCTCTTGCGGCTGCTGTGCCTTACCCAGGTAAAGTGACCCGAATTTCCCGCAAGTGATAAGTAAGTACTAACCGCTCCACCACC